>CAIGQW010000317.1:1269580-1345231 GCA_903798125.1 Danio choprae | reverse complement strand
AATGAATTGGCGGAGCTCAGCTCCACAGCTGCCAGTGATTAGCCTGCCAGTGATTAGCAGGCTATATCAGCCGGCCGCTGAGAAGCGAGCATTAGAATTTTCGCTATAGCATTAGGGTGCATCACCCCTGCTGCTCCCCGCCAAGTGGTTAGCACTCGGGCAGACCTGAGGGTTACAGTAGGTGTTTCGGGCCCGCGGACCCCTCGCTTCTCTTCAGTGTGCTCTGTCCATCCTCCGGGATGGCTGCGCTCTCATTAAATGACACCGGGAACGTGATGTCCATCGCTGCATCGGAGGGTGGGTTAACATGTTACGTGGGGGCCAAGAAAAAGGGAAATCCTTCCAAGCCCCCTGTCCCTTTCTTCCTGGAGGTACACAGCCAGGGGATATGAGGCAATTCCTCAGGTGGAGCGCACTATTGCGGTCAATCTTTGCCCGCAAGGTGCCTCCACCTAGAGAGGTCCACCCAAACTCCCTTCCAAAGCGTGCAGGTTATCTGACCCTGCTTCCACCCTGCACGTGATTGTCACCTATCAACGCTACCAAGCGGAGAAATTGGCTGAGCTGCAGGAGGGTGGTTCTTCCCCGGGCATGATGCATGAGCTCCGCACAGCAACCGATTACACTCCTCATGACCACCAAATCGGCTGCTCATGCCCTGGGGAAGACGATGGCAACATTAGTGGTCCAGGAGTGCCACCTCTGGCTAAACCTGGCAGATATGAGAAATGTTGACAAAGCTCGCTTTCTTAACGCTCCCAAATCCCAGGCTGGCCTGTTCTGCGACATCGTCGGGGACTTTACCCAGGAGTTCTCGGTTGTGAAGGAGCAGTCCAAGGTGATGGGAGAGGTCATCTATTAGCATTGTGTTATCCTTTCTTCAGGATAAGTTGGAGCGTAGACTGTCACCCTCCTCACTGAAGGTTTACGTGGCTGCCATCTCTGCTCATCATGACGCGGTGGATGGCAACACGCTCGGAAGCATAATCTAATCATCCGTTCCCTCAGAGGCGTGCGATGGTATTCCTCTGAAACACCATCACCCAAACTTTTCTGACATATCTATTCATACATATCTATCTATCTATTAATTGCATGATTTAATTGAGATTTTGTTCCAAGTCCGATGCCCAAACTGAAGCATGGTGCTGTTTTACTGCATTATCAGCATTATAACACTGTTAGATAAACTCATTTTGTTGTACTGTAATGTCTCAGCAACAGGCATGAGGTAATCTGAGAGTTATGTGTTTGACCCTCTATCATCTAACATCGTTTCTCATAATGACACTCTGTCTGTTCTGTTGAAAAAAGCATGTGGTCGAAAATGCATTTCAACAAGTTTTAAGGGATAGCTCACCCAAACTAAAAATCATTTACTCACCCTTGACTTTCAAACCAGTTTGAGTTTGTTCTGTTAAAAGCAAAAGAAGGTATATTGAAGACTGTTGGAAGCCTGTTACCATTGACTTCCATAGTATTTGTTTTTCCTTCAGTGGTTGTGTGGTAATGTATCTTCTTTTGTGTCAAAAATAAAATCTCAAACTGATTTGGAACAAGTGAGTAAATGATGAGAGAATATTCATTATTAGATGAACTTTTCTATTAATTAAAATATTCATTCATTTATTTTCCTTTGGCTTAGTCCCTTTATTAATCTGGGGTCGCCACAGCGGAATGAACCGCCAACTTATCCAGCATATGTTTTACACAGAGGATGCCCTTCCAGCTGCAACCCATCTCTGGGAATTTAATTAAAATATAAAAGGATGGAAAAGGCCAAAATTTATTCAGAATTTTGTGTTTGTGATCACAGTGGCAGCAACTCTACATGAAACGCACACTGAAGACTTTACATGTTGCTAAGCTAACAGCACAACAAATACAGTAAGCATTGTTAAAATGTTTTTTTACTCATGTGTATGTGTATTATAAATATTTATGCTTAGCAATAGGCCAACATCAGTACCTGTCAATCAATCAATCAATCAATCAATCAATCAATCAATCAATGACTTCTTTTGTAAAACATCAATAAAAACTGTCAGCATATACTAAATTCAGCATATTGAAGTTTCTCCTCCGTTTGACATCAATTTAAAAAGCCAACACAGCATAAAATATAGGCTTCGTTTCCTAGGGCTCAGATTAGAAGTAAACACTTAATTCTGCGCTCACATTCTCAAGTTAAAAAAAGTCAATGCAGTCATTAGTATACAGACAAACATTCATTTTAAGAATAAAATGAAATTTATGAGATCATAGTTGGGACACTGCTGTGTGAACATTCATGTGCTTCTTGTCCAAAATATGACCCTTTATATGCTTTATGCTTTGCTAATGTTTGTGGTTTCTGGTTAAACATAATTTATAAATCATATCTTTCCAAACCTGCTAGTGTGTAGATAAGTGTTTGCCACATTGGTTTGAGTTTCCCCCTGCATTTGGCGGCCTGACGGGTATTCATTTCAAACCCTGGTTACGATGTTGCACCGAGTTTTGAAAGAGAGTTGACAAGTAATAAAGACTCTGCTTGGGCTTGTCTGACTGAAAAAGAGCAGATCCAGGCTCAAATCAGCTCAGTTTTATCTGCCAGTGAGAAACAGAAAAAGTGCAAGACGGGGAGAAAGTTAATTCTGTAGGAATGCAACGTCTCCTCCTCAGCTCTCTGTGTTCCCTGAGAGAGGAGAGACTCCAGAGCACCTGGAGTTAAAGGATCTTAATGCTTAAACACACAATTAAACTTCAGGTTGCAGACTTACATGCACCTCCCAGAGTACACACTGGGGTCTAAAGCTTGTCAGCTGTAGTTTTCTCACTTTTATTGACATGGAAGCTGCTGAAACACTCTGGATGTTGGCCGGGTGTTTCTTATCACTTCTGAGCACTTTTGCTTGAAGATATTTGTCATTTTGACACTTGAAGTAGAACATTTTTAAAGGAAGTTTTGGATTTTACATTTTGTAAGCATGGCTAAAAGTCAGTATGCGCAAACAAATCCTCTACAAGTGACGGTTGCTCATTGGAAAAGACCTGATGGAGTAAGTATGCGAAATCTGCAGTCTTATCTAAAATATCAGATTGTATACAGCTACAGCATGGGAGAAAATGGATGTAGATTTCATAGGTATATGTTAGAGTAAAATGTTCATTTGTTTATTCTATAAAGGTATGTTGCATTTCTTCTACATTTCAAATAAAACACGGTCATTTAAAGTTTGTTTTCATTTGGTTTGACTAAAATTAGGGTTATTTCACCAAGTATTGCATTTTTTTGTACACCAAGTATTGCATTTTTAAAGCTTTTTAACTCAAAACACACTAATGTAAAATGTTTTTTGTAATGTAAACTTTAACACAAAGTTTAACTTAATATGTTTTGTCAGTTTGAATGTTATAAGTTTAAATAAGGCTGCACGGTGGCGCAGTGAGTAGCACGATCGCCTCACAGCAAGAAGGTCGCTGGTTCGAGCCTCGGCTTGGTCAGTTGGCGTTTCTGTGTGGAGTTTGCATGTTCTCCCCGTGTTGGCGTGGGTTTCCTCCGGGTGCTCCGGTTTCCCCCACAAGTCCAAAGACATGCAGTATAGGTGAATTGGGTAGGCTAAATTGTCCGTAGTGTATGAGTGTGAATGAGTGTGTGTGGATGTTTCCCAGAGATGGGTTGCAGCTGGAAGGGCATCCGCTGTGTAAAACATATGCTGGATAAGTTGGCGGTTCATTCCGCTGTGGCGACCCCAGATTAATAAAGGGACTAAGCCGAAAAGAAAATGAATGAATGAATGAAAGTTTAAATAACTAGAAAAGTTCATTTGATTCAACTAAAAAATTAGGACAGGAACTATTTATTTTTATTGTGTTGTAATAAAACGTGTATGAACACGTGCCATATTTTTTTGTTATTTTGACCAGCGGTTCTTTCATGCTATGACAATTTATTTCTTTTAAATTTAGAAATGTCATCAAAAAATTACTCAGACACATGCAGTAACTTTAAATTGTAAATAGATGCAAACTAAGAATTTCCAAGTAGTCTCTTAATATTTTCCATAATGTGAGAAACTTTTTGCAGTTTTTGCAGTGAAGTTTTGTTCAACACATTTATTAGCTCAGCCTGAAAGAAAAACAATTGCTAAATTAACAGCAATGTATGTGTAAAATAATTTGACCTATATCAGAAGATAATTTTGGGTGCCAAGACAGCAGAATACATTTGATTTGCACATGCTCTGGCGTCTCAGAATATATTTCATGCTTACCTGATACATTTCCATGTTCTTACGGCAAAATATCAAAGGTTTTCCTTTTCCTTGCACAGCAGTTTTTTTTAATACAAGCAAGAAGAGAGGATATGGATTTTCTCCTGTCACTGACAGAACTGCTATCAATGTAGACTGACATGCACTGTAATTTTGCAGCCAATTCATTTTTTCAAGCTAATAACAGTCCGTCGTGTTCAATTACCTTTAGTTTTATCTCAAGATCAAATGGATTTTGCCTTCAAAACGGTCTTCACTTTCATTCTTCTGTTATATTAGAAGCTTGTATGATTCAAGAGAACTTTTCTTTTTTTGCAGTAGAGGTTATTATAAAATATAATGCAGTATTTTCATTATATTTACATTATTTATGCAATCCAATAGGTGTAGATAATTTTGTTAGTTTTGGGTTGGATTGTGGTTATTGTAAACCATACAAAACATATGGTCCCGAGTTTATTAGTGTTATTACATGATTTTACTGTCTCTTGTTAGACTAAAGTCTGTTTGTAAAGTTTTTGTGTTGTAGAACAATTAGTCTGACTTTTCTGACCTGGTGTCAGTGACATTTCACCTGACGTGCTTCAGTTTGTCTAAATGGCACCAATAAGCTTTGTTTGCCAATGGTGGAGGACTCACACATTGTACTCAAACAGTGTGCTACAGTACACAAAGTATTTGTTCAAGACTGTGAGAAATTCATCCAGTCTTCATTCTCCACTCATCGAGGATAATTGTTTCCACTTTCCTTCATGTTGTCTTTGGGTCTGTCCCAAAGGCTGGACAGGACTGCCCAGAGGTTCTCCAGACTAAAAAATATTGGAGTCAAATCAGCTGTCGGTAGATATGAATGTGGGAATAGATTGAATTGAATAATGAGAAGTTTTAAGAAACAAGTGCAACCTCTGAGCCTTGAATTTCAATAATTTACCTCATATTGTGAATGCTTTTGTGTTATATTTCTAATTGGCATATGCTGCATACATGGGAAATAGTTGCAAATTACTTCAGAAGCCAATTATAACAATTATAATTCCATCCATTTATAGGCCACATGGTTGTACAAAGACAATTAGATACAAAGACATTTTCTAAATATTAGAGCTCCCGTTATGTATCTCTACTTTTTCTCAATCATTTTAAATTTACGCACTGCCATCAGATCAGACTAGAGAGGAAATGGTAGTTCCACCGTATTCTGCATGTTAAGCCAACACTAACATTGCCACAAGCCAATACTAAGTGTACTTGGCCTTCTCGACTTATGGATAGAGCCAAAAACCCTGTCACACCCCTGAGTTCTGCTAGTGTTAAAATCCGCATTATATGGAGGGGGAAAATTCCATTCATGTAAATATAAAAACCAAGGGTTTATTATAAATATGTAAGACTGGCCATATTTCAAGCAAATTTATGATGTGTTGTTCCACTTTTTAGATGACAGGTGCAATTGTTTCAAATATAAATAGTTTACAAAGAATGCAATGTAGTAAAAGTGTTCATACCATAGTATGGTGCAAGGACACATAAACCCTCTATTTATTGATAATAATAAGCCTCATAGAAGAACTGGGCAATTAATTGAAATGAAAACGCAAACAGCGGTTGAGCAAAGATTGTCATGCACATCTTGTCAGGGAAGCACAGTTATGTGGTCAGCTGCAAATATCCTCCAACAGCCAGAGGGCGCTTTCATGAAGAAACCCCAAGCACCCAAGAAGAAGAAAACCAGGAAAACTCCATAGTGTTGCATTATAAAAACAAGATTTAACTGCTTTCAGTAGCTATTTCTATTTAAAGAATTGAATTAGACAAAACTGAAATATTGCATGAAACATTTGCGATCCATTACCATCCAGTGAGCAGAAAATTGTTGCTTCCTGATTAACTGCCGGCAAATATAAAAAAGAAAAATGGAAATGGTTGCAGAAGGAGAAGCCAATGTCGGCCCTTTTTAATATATAATAAATTACTTGTGCATCAGAAGGCAAAACACAATGAACACACAGTGGCTTTTGGTAATGTCAACCGCTCAAGACAATTCTGGGAAGTAATAATAATACGAAACCAATTTGAAGACAGACTTTGGCTATGGGATTTTAGATTGAACCAGACAACATTACAAATGTTGTGTAATGTGACACTGGTTTGTCTATTAATTATTCAGTCATTATAGAGTCATTATAGCTCTCATTTTGATCTATTAAAACAAAATCACATGACTTATTTGATGCACATGCTAGAATTTTGAGATAGTAGTGATGCCATTATAGTTTATTAAAAAGTTTATCCTACGCAGTTGTACTCGTATTTTTTTTTATACTTGAACTGACTTTACTGACAAAGTGCGCATGAAAATTGTTTCCGATTAATCGCCCAACCCTACCCTTAGTCATCAATTGTGTGAAAGTAACTAAAGTTTTTGGTGTTTTTCTGCCTCTTTTGTTCGTTTCTGCTGGATGCTGCAATGGAATATATGTGTTGTGGTTTTGCAGAAATACAGACAAATACGCACTTGTTTAAGAGTGCAAGAGTATAAGTATGGATGCAGTCTGAGTACTGAAAAGTCTGTGTGCTAAATATTGGGATATTTTCATTGGGCAGCTGCAGTTTAATGTGTTTTCAGCCACACCCCCTCACATCATGAGAATGTACTGTAGGGTCTATTCTGAACTCATCTCATCTCATTTCATCTCATCTCCTCTCCTTTCTTCCAGACTACTGATTTATTTGAAATGATTGAGAAAATGCAGGTAATGTGTTTCTTTTACTTTTCTCTTTTTCCACCCCCTCCCCTATGCCTTTCATCTCTTATGTAGAAATTTTTCCATTAACCCCTGATTTAGTCTTAACTGGAAACATAGTGTAGATGCACTTGCTTGTCTTTTTGCTGTAGTTTAATATTATCCCTATTAATAATAAAGATATTTATTCATTATAAACCTTATGGAACCGGCCAGTCAACTAGTGTTTTATACTGACTGTATTCATTTATGGGAATACATTTGTTTACCTGGACTGTTAAATGATTAAAAATAATTGTTTATTTAAAGATTAAAAACTATTTTATATTATATAAATATATTATATTATATTACAAAAGCCATGCACTGATATATATATATATATTTTTTTTTTTTAATTTATTTATTTATTTTTTTTTTTTTTTCAAGTAACACTTAAACTTGAAAAATTATTTTGGGTACATTAAATATTAATTTAAATTGTTTCATAACTTTTTTTGTAATTTTTGCAGATCAAACTGAATGTATATAGCTGTTTAATTTGCAATATTTACTAATCATTTACTAATAAACAATACTACTTTAAAATTACTTGAAGTTAAAATTTAAAGTTACATTTTGTCTCTAATGTAAAATGAAAGTAAAAATTTTTATTTTTGGGCCCTGATTATCGTAGTCCTACAATTTTCAAAAAGTACAATGAAAGCATGATTTGTCTTGAGAACAAATGAATCATTATCTCTGGCACTCCGTTACAAGAAGATCCTGTTGTTAGGTACACACAGACATATTGATCTTAATCATTTGATATCACTGTTGTTATCTCTAACTTTGCAAAAGACCGATGTCTAAGCAGAAGCTGCAATAAATGCAGCATAATGCCTGCGAGAGCAGCGTGACATTGATATTGGATCCGGTTTACTATTGGGTTGCAGGCAGCTGGAGGACTTCTGCAAATGAGAAGCGCAGCTAGATGTATAGCATGTTTTAAATGACAAATGTGATGGTATGTATATCACAGCTGATCTACCATGAAGATCCCTTGCTGAAATCCATCATCCAACAGATATTCAATCTCCATTTCAGTATAATCATATATAGCCTGAAATGAACTGTATAGGACTGTATAGGAACCCTATAGGTAAATTTTAGTTTAGAGATCATTTTAGTTAGACAAATGGTTGGATATTTGCAACAGCAGGATGCAATATCTGGTATAATGGCTTTAAATAGCCTTGTAAATATTTGAATGTTTTCTGCCTGGACGCTTTTAGTCGCTCTTTGATCTTGTGTTCAACAGTCTGGCATATTCTTAAAACCTGATTAAAGAGAATACAAGAGAACAGCTTATTATCTAAAACTCTTCTAAAAGCTGATGGGTCTGTCTGGCTAATAGACTATGTTCTTTCTGTTATTGTTTGAGTGCATGTGAACTTTCTTTTAAAAAGATTTTATGCTCTCTCTCATAATCATTTTATTAGTATCATTTCAATAGTCCCATTATGCTGTTTAACTTCTTCATGCATTTCCCCCCCTCTGGCTTATGTCTGTTTACCTGCTATTGATGTTTAGTCTTGTTAAAGATTTTTTTTATTATTTAAATTAGATAGAGTTTGGTCAGAAAAAAAGGTGGCCTTTAAAGTGAAATTATTCAATTTAAAATTAGTAAATACACTCTTAAAATAATGGCATCAATGGTTTCATGAGGAACTTTTCATTCCACAAAATGTTCTTTGCAGTGGAGAAATTCTTAAAATTTACTTTCAAGGTGAGAACATTTCTTGCGAAAAATTTTATTGACAATACACCCCTTTCAAACATAAATTAGTTACAGTAATTTTACCATTTTATTGTTTACTAACTAGAAGTTTGATAAGATTGATTTGTTCCTGGCTGCACGGTGGCGCACAGCAAGAAGGTCGCTGGTTCGAGCCCCGGCTGGGTCAGTTGGCGTTTCTGTGTGGAGTTTGCATGTTCTCCCCGTGTTGGTGTGGGTTTTCTCCGGGTGCTCCGGTTTCCCCCACAAGTCCAAAGACATGCGGTATAGGTGAATTGGGTAAGCTAAATTGTCCGTGGTGTATGTGTGTGAATGAGTGCGTGTGTATGGATGTTTCCCAGTGATGGGTTACAGCTGGGAAGGGCATCCGCTGCGTAAAACATATGCTGGATAAGTTGGCGGTTCATTCCGCTGTGGCGACCCCAGATTAATAAAGATTCAAAGAAAATTCAAAGAAAATGAATGAATGAATGAATGAATGATTTGTTCCTCTGATTGTAGCTCACATATATACTTCATTAACATAGTAGTAATGCATCCTAAAAATTACACATCTCCATTACAAATAATAAAAATGAATGATCATAATAATTGAAAAACTAAGCCACTCTACTTCTAAACATTTATTTAAGCCCTAAGGCTGAATTATTAGAGCTCTAGAGAATACGATTCAGATTCAGTGATTTCTCCAAGTAATGATATTTCCATTTATCCGTCGTGCCTCATTTTCAAGATGTATCCTTTTAAAGCAGAATTTCCTGCAATTGCATTTTTTTTTCTTTAAAAGGCACAAAAGTCTAAACAGATTCCTTTTTCCTCAATAGATCTAACCTAAGTGTTATTTTTGCTTTCACACGTGGTCTGACAGGCCTGACAGATTCTCTCTCTTTTTATCTTCTAGAGCAACAGAATGGACGAGCAGCGATGCACTCTTCCTCCCCCTCTCAAAGTAGGTTCACGTCATGGCTCCCTTTTGTCTCTTTACACTCACAAAAATACAAAACACGTATTGTCTGAGGGCCACGAACTGCTGTTTTTATCTGCCGGCAGACAGCTTCAAATAGAAGAGCTGGTTATCAGTCAAGCTGCTGCATCTAGTTTTTCAAAGACATCCCTTGCCCACTTTCCTTCGCACTAATGGAACTGCAATCAAATAAGATTAGCTGGTGCTGAGCAATATTTTCTGGCCTGAAGCCATGCAGCCTATATAAAGAGTCAAACTAGCCACACTGCGTACAGTTCCTGAGTAAGTTCTTTTAAATAAACCAGCAGACGAGCAAGCAGAATGTTTTTTTGTGTGTGTGTCTGCATGTCAATGAAGTTTTAAGACAAGACATTGCATTTAATTAAAGTAAAGTTTATTTAATAATGATCACCGTATTTCCACAAATGATTGATTACTGTATGTTTAGAATTGCTAACATTTTTGGTCACATTTTACAATAAGTATCTATTAGTTAATGTTAATGTATTGACAAACTAAGAATGAACAATAATTGTATTGTATTTATTAATCAAACCTAATGTTAATTTCAACATTAAAAAGGAAATTGTGCTTGTTAAGAGTTATGTCTGGAATACTCGATTCTGATTGATTATTTGCAACGTTTTGCTTAAGTTTTCTAAAATATTATGTTTACATATGCAAAATATAGATTAAATATGCACTAATTAGCTCATTTGTAGCACGAAGATCTGAACACTTTAAATTTGAACGCATTTTTTTCGTTTCTTTTGCTTTTTCTGACATATTAGTCAAAGGTTTTTACTAAGGAGATTTTAAATATCTCTTTCATCACTTCATTATACAGAAAATGCTACAAAAAGCTATTGTAATTTAAATCTACAGACACAATTAGTATAGAGCGATAAAAGAAGCGCTTAAAAGTGTATCTTTACATTAGATTTAAAACACACTGTTAAAAACCAAAGCATGTTTTGCCTGCAGTGTCTCGCCTTAAAGTATTTTGCAACCAGATGAATCCACTGCATAATTAATATTTTCATTGCAGACCGAGGAAGACTACATCCCGTACCCCAGTGTCCATGAGGTAAACCAGTTCAGAATAAAGAGCTGTCAGAAACTGTTATTGCAATCGATATCTCACTGGAGTTTATTGTGCACAACTGTAATTGTTTTCCTTCATGTCTCTCTCAGGTTCTTGGCAGAAAGAGTCCATTTCCCTTGATTTTGCTGCCCCAGTTTGGGGGTTATTGGATTGAAGGGACCAATCACAACCTGAGCAATGGGAATGACCCGGAGCAATTCGTGTCTCCCACCTCACGCTACAAATTGGAGTGCAACACCACCGCTAAGATCTACAGGAAGCATTTTCTGGGCAAAGTAAGCATTTGGTTAAAGTAATAGTTTGATGTGGATTTTGGAATAGGCAGATTGGGTTTGTTTTTTGGGTCACACTTTAGTTTATGGTATAATTCTTGCTTCTTGCTTCTCATACTCCTTATTTGCTTCTTATTAATAGTTATTAAGGTAAAAGTTGGGTTTAAGTATTGGGTAAAATTAGGGATGTAGAATAAGATCATGCAGAATATGTATTTTATAAGTATAAGGCTGGCAGAGCTGTGCTTCGTTGGTACGTGCTTCGTGTGCTTCGATCGACCTTCAGTAGTGACATTTGTGTTAAACTGGACTGAATTCAACTGAACTGAATTTCAACAGTGACATTTATATTAAACTGAACTAAATCTGTTTTAATTTAACTAGAGCTGCACCATAATTCCACTACTCTCTTGCCTGCTTGATATGCTGGAATGTTCCACAATCTGAAATAATAATTTAGCTTTTATTCTCTTTTCTTCATCTATGTTAAGCTGCTTTGGCACAATCACATTCTTGAGTACCTATAGAGTAGTTCTGCCCACTGCAAACATCCAGCAGCGTCTTGTTGTTGTGACCCTTTGTCGCATACAATCATAGCATAGTGGTCAGTCTTGGCTGGTTCCTGTAGCATACAATGACACTGGTGTGATTAGAATGCTAAATGCATCATTGATCAGCTGCTAAATTCAAATCTGCCCTCCCGCAATGGCTGCAACCAAGTCAGAGTGAGAAACACAAGCACACCACTTGTCAAACTTCAACACGTATCAGTATTTCAATGAAATAATGTTTGCTTAGGTTGACTTTTTAATACACAGGTTTACTAGCAAAATAAAAGAATAATTACATTGTAAAATGCATGTTGATGTCCATGGAAGACAGCAATATGTGTTATTCACAACAGATACACCCTATTTAGGTAACTAAAATCTAAAAAGCCTCTTACTTACGTGGTTTAGGAGAAGTTGAAGAATTGACGTGTTGTAATCTAGCAGCTCTAATCTCCATTATCATAAACCAGATGCATCACCATGGAAAATAAAAGTGATGCATTTGAAATAACTCACAACAATATGGATCAGCTGAAGAATTTAAAACTTGCATGTGTATTAGGCACGCTCTTATGCTCACGCTGGTCACACACGTCTTTCCAGAAGATGCACCCTAAAAAGAACTTTTACCCTTTGTTACATAAACAAGATCCATGCTTGAAAATTTAGAACTGCAAAATTCATTATCACCTGGATGTAAGATTTTTGAAAATTATTATTTTTTTGACCCATGTTTGAGCAGGAGTGTCTCCTTGACAGTGTAAATAACTCTGAATGCATGAAATAGCATTAGACCAGCCCTTTAACTTGTGATTTCTTGCTTGGCACAATTGGTTGTTACTGAGCAAGTAAAGAGAGATACTTCCTTGATGTGCATTAAAATACATGATTACATGATACATGAAAGTCGTTGAGTTAATTCTGATACACACCATATTGAATTGTTAGCTAATAATGACTTAAACTTAGTTTTGCTCATCGCATGGATCATATAACTTCAGAAGACTATGTAACCCTCTCGAAATCAGTGTGGAAAAAGCATTTAAAAAGCGAAATGTTCATAATGGATCCATCAGCCCATCCATTTGAATAAGTTTTAATAATGCAATTGTTAACAAATGTAACCCAATTACATAGACCAATGCGACACCACAGCAGCCAGACATAATGAAGATATATTAGGCTTTCGCTTCAATGGGCTTAATGTATTCACATCTAATAACCATTATAAATTAGACTAATGGGCATAAAGAAGTGGTCGGTTAGCCCTTAGATCTGTGGGGGAGTGTTGGGAATGAAAACTGAAATGAGTTTGCAAGTGTGAAGATAAATGTGCGCTCACAGCTTCGCCTTCTGCTCCTTCATTAGGAACACTTTAATTACTATACAGTGGACAGTGCCCTCGGCCACCTGGTGTTCTCCATGAAATATGATGTTATTGGGGACCAAGAGCATCTCCGGCTCATGCTCAGGTGTGACCTCCTCTCCTCTCTTTTTTTCCTTTTTTTTGTCTCCATCCTTTCTAGATGACATGTTGACTTCCCTTGAATCACTTACTTGTCTCCTGGCCCTGTGTCCTGCCAAAGTCTGTATTGTTCGCTAATGACAGGCTTAGTATCTGGCACGGTTCCACTACTTTTTGAGCTTTAGCTTTTATTGTGGGCATTAGACAGAATGCACTGATATCTATTCCTTGACAACAACTGTCAATGTTTCCTGGGAACCACAATAAAACCCATTTTTTTCATAGATTAAGCAGGCCAAATGTACACGCCACCCTCATTTCCGCATTAGGCACCAGATGGACAATATAGGGCAATGCGTGTGGGTGGAGGGAAGGCAGCAGGATGTTCCTGTTATCAAATCCATGTGACACATTTAACGATGCCACAATGACTATAAACTGAAGTCCGGAGCTGTTAATAAGTGTTACTTTGTTGTGTTGCGCTTTAATTTTATCAGAAACTGTGTTTGTGAGCTGCCAGGGATTAATTCATATTTTGAACGCATCATTGAAATTAATTAATGGAAAAGCAAAGCAAAACTGAAACAAGAGTAATGTTTTAAGAGAATATATATAGGTTGATGCAAGTTTATCAGAACAATAAATCATTCTTTTTCTCTTGCCTTATAAAACATACTGTACCATATAATATTGCGCATCTAATAAAAAGACAAGTTATTTCCAATGGGACAGAACAATTTATTAATAGTTTGTGTGCATGGAAATAAGTGTTATTTAATAGTTTTGCTTTATGCCTTATATGAAATAAACAATTTGTCATTGTAGTAGGAAAAGTAAAAATATATATACTTATATATAAAAGCACATTGTTCTGTATTTGTTCCTATTTCTTATTTATAGTTTTATGAGTTTATAGGTATGTTTTTTGTGCCAATTATGTACATAAAACAATTTGTTTCTTAAAAAGTTTCTGCCCAAATACTGTAGTTCTGTAGTCTGCCATTCACGTTTTAGTTGCCAAGTGCTTGCACATGCCTATAAACTAAACACACAATGAGCATGACACCACTGTATATTAAATAAATTAAATTGTGGTATAATATATATTTGTAGTTTCAAGAAACGAGGTCAGAATTATGAGACATCATGTAAGTTTGTGAGACACTGAGCAGTGAAGGAAAAAGTTGTAAACTGATAGATTTAATAGCAGAACTGTGATTTTAAAAAAATCTGAATTGTGAGATATTGTTGATCAGTGTCTGTTTTGTGATTATTTACAGAACAAAAATGAAAACACATCACGACGTGATACCAATATCTTGTCTGACCGAATTCCCCAACATTGTCCAAATGGCCAAGGTGAGAGTGAATCATGCATGGAGGGGGTGAATGGGTCAGCATTATTGTTTTCGGGCCATCCAATTCATCACACTTCTCTATAAGTGACATGACTGATTGTCTCACTCTCCCCATGAGCCTGTTCTGTCCCGCATGGACAGATGACCGTTCTGTTGCATCACTTTTGCAAGATCAAATGAGAATGAAGAGAAAATCAATATGTGCTTTCTCTTTTCATTATTATCAGCTTGTCTGGGAAGAGGTGAATGTCGACCGATTTTTCCCGGTGCTTTACCCAAAGGTACGTAACCCCTATACGACACAATACAGTATCAATCAATTTTGTCAGTGTGTGACCTATCTATATCAAAGTGATAATGCTGAATGCACCAATGCATTACCCCTGATCAATTGTCCAAATGAAAGTGTGGCACTGGGAAATAAGCTAGTTTGAGTGTATTTTAATCTCTCAAGGGTTTGCAGTGTTGACAGAGCAGAACCTTGAGGACATTTATCATGCTAACCTTCTAACCTTCCCCCAGGCTTCCAGGCTCATCGTCACTTTCGACGAACACGTTATTAGCAACAACTTCAAGTTTGGAGTCATTTATCAGAAGTTTGGACAGGTGAGTCGCATGGGAAGCCTTATCTCTGTTAGATTCTTCACCACTGATTTGCACTCATTTAGCAGATGCACAGAGATAAATTAGTGCTGTAAAGCTGCGGTCACACTAGAGTTCGAACATTTGGAATTCGGTTAGACAGTGCTCTGAAAAGGGGCAGAATAAATTATGCTACACTGTTAAAACGAGTGTTTGCCCTATATTTAAAATTTCTGTACAGAGAGGTCAAGTTTTGATCTTTTATTGGTCTCACAATTTGCATGATACAAATTTGCAGGTCATAGTTAACCAAGCATAAACTCTGGAACTCAGTGATGTGAAACTTGTCGCATGAGTAAGCTTTCCGGTCTGGCACGTTTGCATGTGTATGAATGAAAGTCAATGGGGCAAAAGGTGCATTGTGACCACACCTTAAAGCTCCATCAAACTATTTTTAGCTACATGAATATGCCAGTGTTCTTCTGAAAATGTCTAGCTCTTGGAAATCTTAAAAGCGCTTCTGTGGTGTGGCATTATTACAGAATACCCGGACCAAGCAAAATTCATTTATCCTCCATTTTTTTCTGTTGCTTTGCATGTTGATGTCTGTGTAAAGGAATGTTGTAACAGTTGGTCTGTGTGGTTTGCACAGAGTCACAGTCCACGGAACCATTTTTTATCTATTAACAACTAGAAAAAACAAATTTATGTACAATATATGCATTTACATGGATTGTTTTAATCAGTTTCATATTCCAATCTGAATGGAAACCCGCTCTGAAAGGCAGGAAACAGTGCTGGCTAGTGTGCACATTCTGAATAAAAGTGGTGCATATAAACACCATGTTGGAATAATGTAGATAATGTCACATGTAAATAGTCCACCACAACTTTCAATCAGAATGTTTTTTATTGGAGTTAAAGTTGTATAGGTTTTTTTAAAGAATTAAAGTAGGTCTTGTTCCATTGCTGGTATTTTTTTTAAATGCCACAGCCATATCACCCTGTAGCACAACATCGGTTGACCAATGAAGCTAGATGAGGCTGGGACTGGTTGGTATCTTGATCTGGAAAACGTCCTGGTTACGTATGTAACCCACGTTCCCCATACGGGAGTTTGCCAGACAACCAATCACTCTGAAGAGTGACAAAACAGGCCAATAAATGCCAAATAAATTGGGAGAGCTCAGCTCAACAGCTAACAGCGATTAGCCATTAGTGGGCTATAAAGCCGGCAGCTGAGCAGTGAGCATTACAATTTTTGCCTGCTGAAGAGCCGATCACTTAGCTAACAGCTGGAGACTCAGCTGCTGTGGCAGTGAAGACACCCGTCTCCATTCCCTATTCGGAGAACGTGGGTTACGTAGGTAACCAGGACGTTACGTACCAGACAAGCACTCGACTTCCCCGCTGAGACGGCTCTTCCCTTCTGCCGATCACAACAGAAAAGAGCTGCTTAAAGACATATTCTCTACGTGTCACATTAAGCGCAGTGCTCGGACATAGCAATAAAAGGGCTGGGTCTGCCTTCTCCACAGACAGCGCTTGCAGGTTCACTACCTGATATAAAGGGGTGGTAGGAACCTTGGCATATAGCTGAACCGGGGTTATTAACCAATAAACCATCTCGAGCAGGGAGGCACACTGAGCGAGACCCGCTCCTCGTCTCCGGCCTTGCACAAAGTCTGTGCGCGCAGGCTCACTAGGGAAAAAAAAAACGCATATTGAGTAACCCCGGAGCGAGCTGAGAGCCAGCGCATTCATACAGAGCAGGGAAAGCAGTTAGCGAGAGGTGCCGTGCCGTGCTGGACCGTGCCAGGGTGGAGTCTCTGTTCTCGTGGAATGTAACTGTTGTGAGAGTGTCCAAGCTGGCACAGTAGAGCTTGTTCGGGATATGAATGGCGCGCAGCTATTAGCCGCATGACTCCGGAGGAGCAGATGGCTGAGACATGCGGCGGTAGTACGCATCAGTCAAACGGTTGATGTACGCTATCAGCCATGCTGACCGTCCTAACCAACACGTGTTTCCCCTCCCATACTGGTAGGAACCGGCGGGGAGCGAAAAACACTGACAACAGCTCCAGGCAATTAAAATGCCAATGCAACCGAAGTCTGGTTTTTGAACCTGTAGCTGCATGCTCGATACACACAGCCCTCCAGCCCTTACTGGAAGCATCTGTCAGAATGACAGCATGACTGGACACTTGTTCTAAGGGCACCCAGGTCCGTAGAAGGCAAGGTCCATCCAGGGACTGAAGGTGCGGCAACTGGTGATGGACAACCGGTGCATCTCCACGCGGCATGCCCATCTGGGGACCCGATCGCGAGCCAGCTCTGAAGTGGTCTCAAATGAACAAATAAGTGGCATGATATCGGCTACAAATGTCATAATTTGACATGAATTTATCGGACAGGACAGCGCTCGTCTGATGCGCTGTTAGTAAGCGCACCGTGATGGAGACCGAGTCCAGGTCCAACCCGAGATAAGAGAAGCTCTGTCCGGGGAGAACTTGCTCTTTCTCGGTTGTTCTGCAACCCCAACAGGCCGAGGTGCCAGAGCACCAGGTCCCTGTGCATAATCAACTAGTTTAACCTGAAAAAATATAAACCAGTCAATGAATAAAAAATGCAGATGCTTGTGCACCGAAGAAGCACAGGGCATCCTCCACGCATGGAAAGAGGGAGAGCCCGAAGAGGTGGACCATTTGCTTCCATGCTCAGCCCCGTCACACACTGAAAAAAACTCGGTTTAAGGAGGAGAGTTTTTAGCAAGACATGGAATGAGCGTCCTTCAGGTCTATAGCTGCAACCAATCCCACGGACGGACGCACTGGGGGATGCGTTTCTGCATGAGCATCCCGATCGGCTTCCTGAACAGATGTCAGATCAAAACCCGCAGATAGGATTGGTATAACCCACCGCTCTTTGGGTACGATGAAGTGGGAGAGTAAACCCACTCATCATCTCGGCTGATGGGACCAGCTCGATTGTAGCCAGTGGAACAGGAAGAGCGCTCTCAGTGAGGAATAGCCAGCGCGGACGGGTCTGGTGGGGGAGCAGTTTTCTGAGCCCACCAAGAGATGACCTGTTCCATCACGCATGGCTGATCTATCACCACCGAGGACTCCTGGGTAAAGTCCCCAATAGTGTCACTGAGTAGGCTTGCCTGGGATATGGGCTCGCCAAGAAAGCGCACTTTGTCGACATGGCGCATATCTGCTAGGGTAAGCCAAGGGTGGCATTTCCGGACCACTTGTGTGGGCATCTTCCTCCCCAGGGCACGGGCGGCCAATTTGAAGGTCATGAGAGCATAGTCGACCACCGTGCGGTGCTTACGCCTAAGCCTGGGGAAGAACTGCCCCTATGCAGCACAGCCAGGTGATGTCGCAGTGTTGGCAGAAGCGGCATGGCCCGCAGTGGTGTGGGCTCTGGCCATGAGAGACACAGATAACCCACCCGCCTTGGATGGAGGTCTCAGCTTACCCCTCCAGGTTTCGGCACCTACCACCTGAGGAATAGCTTTGTACCCACTGGCCGCCTCGCCATCAGGGGAGGTGAAGGTGGAACCGCACGATGACCGGGCGAAGATAAACGCTCTCCATGCCAGCGTGTGTTCGCTGTGCACCCCTGGGAAGAAGGGGACGGGAGCTGAAAGATTCATCTTCCATCAGTCGACATGTCACACCTTCTAGTCGGTCCAGCAGTGAGGCTGGGGGACAAGCCATCTCCAGCCACACTGCCGAAGCAGCCCAGGAAGTGCAGCCATCATGTCTGACTTGAGAACCGTGACTATGCATTGCACCCCGTAGGATGGTAGCGAGCCCGGTCTGTCATTTGAGCATGACAGCTTGTCCTCTGATGTTGCGATGTCATCAAGCGGAGGCGCGGGCATGAACCGCACAACCACTCGAAGCTTGGACGGAGCGCGCTGTGGAGGAGTGGGGGGTCCACGGGCCCGAAGGCAACAGATAAACCCCCACTGTGATCCTCAGATCTGCCCGCGTGCTAACCGCTTTCACAGGGAGCAACAGGGGTGGCTTGGAAGCCGCAATCTCAGCTGTGCAACAGCCATGCTCTCACAGTGAAAGCACGAGCTGTCTGCGAGCACCGCATCGTCATGCTGGACCCCTAGACCTGTGATGCGGTACCCATGCCCATCATCCGGAGATAGGAACCACCGCATCCAGAAACGCACAGTCAGAACAGCGTCTTGAAAAAGATGTGTTGATTGACTGTGTTGCTGTCTTAGGAAAATCTGCTCTTTTATTGGAAACTGCTCTTTTTGTGCACACCAGCAAAACGCCCAGGTGACAGGAAAGCCCAGATCATCGCGTCATCTCCAGCACTGCTGAGTAAACTGCTTTCAGTCTTGAAATCAGGTTGGCTGATAGAGAGTCTTCAATCTCATGAGAGGCTCTGAAGCAAAATTCTAATGCTCACTGCTCAGCTGCCGGCTTTATAGCCCACTAATGGCTAATTGCTGTCAGCTGTGGAGCTGAGCTCTGCCAATTCCTTTGGCATTCATTGTTTTCTTACTCTTCAGAGTGATTGGTCGTCTGGAAAACTGCCGTATGTCTGGTTCCAGACACACATTGGAGTTCCCATGATGGGGAACTAGGTTGCTGGTTGAAGGGTATAAGAAACACCATACTCAGTATAAGGAGCACAGTCCTTTGGATGAGGTGTTAAACTAAAGGTGTTAAACTGTGGTCATTTAAAATCTCAGGGTACTTCTCTTTAAGAGTAGGAATGTAATTCTGGTTTTCTCTGGCCAAGTTCCCTCCATTGGCCCTTATAAATAATTTCCTAATAATACCCATCAGTTTCCTCTTGCTATAAAACTTTGGTGGAAACACAGCCTAATTCATACTTATTTAGAACAACACTTTTAAAAATCTGTCTTGTTTTAAGCAGCTAATAAGGTAGACAGTCGTCCTCTTGAACTTACAATGGCTCTTCTGCTTAGACAACAATTAAACCATTGTCTTCATTTGTTCTACATTTTGTATTAAAATCATGAGGCTATTGTTTCCAAAGGAGAGCTTTGATTACTTTAAAACAGTCACTTGACCTTTAAGGCCACAGCGAGGAGCTGAATGGAGTGAGAGGGACCCGAGAGGTTTTTTGAGGAGGCTTGCCAGCAAAACCCTTAGCATATTAGCATGAGAGCAGAGCAACCTCTTCATTTCATGAATCAGTGTTTGCGCACTCAACCTTTATAGTGTGGGCTGCATGAACACCAAAGCCCTTGATGGGATGCATTGAAAATACACCTTATGGATCAGCCCTCAAAACTTCCGCTTGGCCTACTTCACTCTAAATGGGAGACTATGTTTATTCAGAGGAACAATTAGCATTTGCATAAAGCTAATTGACTCATGATAAGCCATTTAGGTTAGGTAATTTTAGAGTTTGCTTTTGTCCTCATCAAGATGCTCTCGTTTTGTGTGTGTGTGTGTGTGTGTGTGTGTGTGTGTGTGTGTGTGTGTGTTTGTGTTTGTGTTTGTGTTTGTGTTTGTGTGTGTGTGTGTGTGTGTGCGTGTTTGTGTGCGTGCGTTTGTGCGTGTGTGTTAGGTTTGTTGAATGCTGCGGTGTCATTATATGTTCTTGAAATTTGAAAAGTGTGAACTACTTTGTTATTTCATTCAGTAATTGAATTAATGATAATGCATTAAGCTTCTTTGTTGTGTAGGCCTTGACAGGAGGTCTGTTGTACCTGGTGGGTTTCTATGTTTACTGCCAAGGGCACTTGAATGCAAAATGTTTGAAACTTATCAACATTTTATGTGTTTTTATGTATGTAGACCTCAGAGGAGGAGCTGTTTGGGAATAACGAGGAGGGTCCTGCTTTGGTGGAGTTTTTAGAGTTTCTGGGACAGAAAGTCGAGCTTCATGACTTCAAAGGGTAACACTTATAAACAGAACTACTCTTACTTTCTCTCTCTACAGCACTAGATGAAATGTTAAACAGCCTGCATGAATTAAAAAAGACGTTTTGGATGTGCAGTTTTTGTAAGTGCGTATGTGAAGAGATATTTTACTAAGACAATGAATTGCACTCACTAAGAGTGTTTTTTATTTGCATTTGCTTTGTTGCATTTATTGAACTTCCAAATTACATAAAAACATGGTCCCAATTGGCAAAGTGTTAACTGTAATTGTTTATGCTTAAAAATATT
Source organism: Danio choprae (assembly GCA_903798125.1). Lineage (NCBI taxonomy): Eukaryota > Metazoa > Chordata > Actinopteri > Cypriniformes > Danionidae > Danio > Danio choprae. The sequence goes on along the minus strand of CAIGQW010000317.1, from coordinate 1,323,978 downwards.
ACAGTGATTTCTAATTCAATTTCATTAACATTTAATGCCTGGCATTTATTGCATTTAGCACCTGGTTAAACATGATTTCTTTGAAGAATCATTGCTGTCATTCATTCATTCATTCATTCATTCATTCATTTTCATTTCGGCTTAGTCCCTTTATTAATCTGGGGTCACCACAGCGGAATGAACTGCCAACTCATCCAGCATATGTTTTACGCAGCGGATGCCCTTCCAGCTGCAACCCATCACTTGGAAACATCCACACACTCTTATTCACACACATACACTACGGACAATTTAGCTTACCCAATTCACCTGTACCGCATGTCTTTGGACTTGTGGGGGAAACCGGAGCACCCGGAGGAAACCCACGCCAACACGGGGAGAACATGCAAACTCCACACAGAAACGCCAACTGACCCAGCCGAGGCTCGAACCAGCGACCTTCTTGCTGTGAGGCGAACGTGCTACCCACTGCGCCACCGTGAGGCCCATCATTGCTGTCATTATAAACAAAAATTCTAAATTGCATTTGTTAATTGATTCTAAAATAAAATATAAATATCAAGCTCAAAAATTGAAAAGAAAAAAGTTGCTTCGGTCAAAGTACTAAAATCAGGAATAAATGAAAGTTAAATATCAATAGGGGCGACGCAGTGATGCAGTGGGTAGCACAATCGCCTCACAGCAAGAAGGTCGCTGGTTCGAGCCTCTGCTGGGTCAGTTGGCAGTTTGCATGTTCTCCTCGTGTTTGTGTGCGTTTTCTCCGGGTGCTCCGGTTTCCCTCACAGTCCAAAGACATGCGCTACAGGTGAATTGGGTAAGCTAAATTGTCCGTAGTGTATGAGTGTGAATGAGTGTGTGTGGATGTTTCCCAGTGATGGGTTGCAGCTGGAAGGGCATCTGCTGTGTAAAACATATGCTGGATAAGTTGGCGGTTCATTCCGCTGTGGCGACCCCAGATTAATAAAGGGACCAAGCCGAAAAGAAAATGAATGAATAAACATTAATATTTAAACACCAAAAACAAATAGCAACAATATAAAAAAATATTTTTAAAAATGTAAAAAGTTAAAAAATATAAAAATAAAAGCGTTAAAATGTAAATATAATAAAATATGAATAGTGTGCATACTAATAGAACATACATAATACTGTAATAACACTGTTTTTAATAGCACTAATAAATAATCTAAATATAAATAATGTTATTTGAAATAATAGCCCTATTACTTAGTTTAAATGTAACAATTTATTATATATAACAATAATAATGCAATAAAAAGAAAAATGTTTTTTGTCTGTTCTATCCCTCCATAAAATGTGAGTAATTATATTCTGTTGAAATGTAAAGCGCTTAAACATTGAGTGAGATTTTCTTTAAATATTCATATCTTAAAGACTTACGACAAATCTCAGATAATCTTGGTTATCACTGTGAAGCTGCTACTCAAAGTGCACAACATTTCTCTGCAGATCCTTTGAATATGCTCTTTTGCCGCAGGTTTCGTGGAGGGTTGGATGTAACACATGGACAGACCGGCTCTGAGTCTGTCTACCATAATTTCCACAACAAAGAGATCATGTTCCACGTGTCGACTAAGCTGCCTTACACAGAGGGTGATACACAGCAGGTACAAATGACCACAGACAGGGAGAGGATCACTCACAGCACGTGTCCTTTCCATTCTACCGGTCCTATCAGTCAATACAACTGTAATAAGCTTTAGTCTGAAAAAATATATATATATATAATCAGCTGTCCGTGATAATCCATCTTTGTAGATCAGAGGTCATTGGATTTGAAAACTATTGATCAGTGTTATAGAAGCACAACATGATTCATCATAAGCCGGTTAGCTACATATAGTGCAGAATCATTTTATAAATGAAATAAATGAATAAAAAATATATAAATATAAAATAATAATTGGGGAAAAAATTGGAATAGAAGTCACAGAACATTTGAGATGATAAATAATGGAAAATAAACTAGAAAATCCATGAATCTGGCGTAATAATAATACAAAATAAGACACAACAGGGTAACACAAGTTTAAGTACCAATTCCCACCATTAACTGCTGGCTTATTACCTACTTATTATTAAGATATTGGCTGTTTATTAGTACTTATAAAGTATGATCATATTCTACATCCCTAATCCTGCCCAATACCTAAACCCAACTACAACCTACTAGCTATTAATAAACAGCTAATTAGTTTTAAATAGTTTTAATATCTTGATTAATGGTGCGTTAATAGCGAGAATTGGACCTTAAAATAGTGCAACCCACCATGGTATAAATCTTGTGGATTGACATGAGGGGTGAGATCAATTCCTTTGTACCGGGGCAGATGCTGTTCCCTTCAGCCACTCACTGCTGATGTGCTGGCAGATGATTGTTGACTCACAAAGTGACCTTTATTCTGCACCTTCACTGGCAGCGCTGCGCCCTCAGAGGAACAGTGTTTTTAGAGCTCACTCCTCAGGGAATCATCCACATTTAGAACACTCTCTCTCTCTCTCTCTCTCTCTCTCTCTCTCTCTCTCTCTCTCTCTCTCTGTGTGTGTGTGTCATATGTGCACACATTCACTGGCCAGTGATCGGAGGCTGACAGCAGATCGAGTATGTGAGCTGATGTCCATGTTTATGAGTGGCTGCAACCTCTGTGTTTGTCCTTGCCAGCCATCTGTTCAGGCATGTTGTGAAAAACAGCTTCAGCACATGACAGAACTGACACACGATTCTGACCTCAAAAATTGATGGAATTTTTCATCAGATGTCAGGCTGAAGAGTGTTTAATGGCAACTGTGGTTTTGAATGCTTATATTGGTTTGTTTAATTACTGTGAAAGGTATGATTAATTTATTGCAATCTCAGAATAATTCATAACTTTTTGATTTATTGGTTAAATGGTATTAATTTGTACAATGTCATTCGTACATTTTTATACAATTTGCAACCTCCTTTTAAAATCTTTTATTAATTTGCACTTTTCTGACAAAATGTAAAATAGTTACGTTTCCTCATGAGATCGGACTGGATTAATTATGCATAAAGGATGTTGATCACAGTATATAGGGTGTTAAAATTGTTTTATTTGTTTTTATAAAATGGCTATTGTATAATAAAATATTACACATTTTCTTTAATACGATAATTATTATTTAAGCAAAGTATTATGTGCAATAATATGTTGTTAGAGTACACTACTGTTAAAATGTTTGGGGTTAATCTGTTTTTTATTATTAAATGCTTTCAGCAAATGCTTATGACATTGATATACATTCAGTTTAATACAAAATACACATTTAAAGTATAATTAGTTAATTCATTGACAAACATTAACTAATGCTTACATATATTTAAAAATATATACTTTACAGTAAGGTCCCATTAGTTAATATTAGTTAATACATTATCTGATAATAACTAATTATTAGCAATAGATTTTGTGTTTTTACATCTTTGTTAACACTAATAACAATAATCTTTTTTTTTGGTCATTCATTATTCATTCATTCATTTTTCAGATCCACTAAATAACATATTCACACATTATACTTTGAATTAAAAAAATGTATTAGTAAAAGTTCATGCTTTTGGACTTTTCCTTGATTAATAAATAATGTTAACAAATGGAACCAGACTGTAGAGTGCTACAAAGACAGTTATGCATGGGATTTCTGTTTCAAATGATTTATTTTCTTTTGTGCATTCTATTGATCGGAGAATGTAAAAATGTAAAAAACTAAATCATTTAAAATGTAAAATTCATTGTAAAAATGGTTAAAATTGTGTTATATTGACATCCCCCCCCCCACACACACACAAAAATACGTTTTGTGAATAGTACCTTAAAAAAACTCTAAAAAAAAAAAAAAAACCTCTTACTAAACGCTAAAACTCTTCTGCCAATTTATCAATTTTCAAAAATCTTCTCCCATGAAGCAAATGCTGCTTTTGCAATAAATCAAAAATGTCAAATGAAGCTTAAATGTGCCCTAATGTAAATAATACTGGGCAAAAACTACTACTATAACTATGTGAGCATGTAAATTAAAAATGTAAACATGAGAATTTAAGACGATTTAAATGACAGGAGTGTGAAAGTAAATTGTGGTGTTCTGTGTTTACAGCTACAGAGGAAGAGGCATATAGGAAATGACATCGTGGCCATCGTGTTTCAAGAGGAAAACACTCCATTTGTGCCCGACATGATTGCCTCCAACTTCCTGCATGCATATGTGGTGGTGCAGGTGGAGAATGCCTGCTCTGATAACGTCCTCTACAAGGTTGATCATCACAGCATTACTGCAATCTAGCGCTTCTGTTCTGTGACACTTCTCTGTGAGTCAGTAAATGAGACACCTATTTGTCAATCTGTAGGTTTCGGTAACAGCGCGAGATGACGTCCCCTTCTTCGGACCGCCTCTCCCCAATCCAGCCATTTTTAAGAAAGTGAGTTGCAATTTTCAACAATTGTTTTCTGTTTTGAAGTATTTTTGAAATGTTATTTATTTGTGTGACGGCATAGCTGAATTTTCAGCATCATTACTCCTGTAGTCAGAACACTGACTTGATGCTTCTGTAATATTTTCTTCTATTATTACCCTTTGTGCTGCTTAATACTTTGTGCATTCATTCATTCATTCATTTTCATTTCGGCTTAGTCCCTTTATTAATCTGGGGTCGCCACAGCGGAATGAACCGCCAACTTATCCAGCATATGTTTTACGCAGCGGATGCCCTTCCAGCTGCAACCCATCTCTGGGAAACATCCATACACACCCATTCACACTCATACACTACGGACAATTTAGCTTACCCAATTCACCTATACCGCATGTCTTTGGATTTGTGGGGGAAACCGGAGCACCCGGAGGAAACCCACGCCAACACAGGGAGAACATGCAAACTCCACACAGAAACGCCAACTGACCCAGCCGAGGCTCGAACCAGCGATCAGCGACCTTCTTGCTGTGAGGCGAACGTGCTACCCACTGCGCCACTGTGAGGCCCCTACTTTGTGCAATCCATAGTAAATTTTTTGGGAATTCTTTAAATAAAAAATAGTTCAAAAGGTTTACTTTTGTATTATAAAATAACTTATGTCTTCATGTTAATGCATTTTGATGAAATATTGGATGAAATATTAAAGTCTTTTAACTGCATGTTCTGAAAGCACACAAAAATGTTCATCTTTATCTAACTCTTCTCTCATTTGTTCTCTCTTCTTTCTACCTCTTCCAGGGTCCAGAGTTCCATGAATTCTTGCTTTATAAGCTGATCAATGCTGAATATGCGTGTTACAAAGCTGAAAAATTTGCCAAATTAGAGGTGAGTGATTGTAAGAAATCAGTGCTCATATAGACATAACCTACATACATAAAGTAGCAGAATAGCAGATACGCAGCATGGCACTTTGTAAAACCAAAGTTATGGGTGCCATTTCCTGGACTTTCTTATTATTATGTATGAATTATTTGGATTTTATATATTTACTTTGGTTGATGAATTATCCTGCACCATTTGATATTTTTCCAATGTTTGTAACATGCTGGGTTTCTGGAAAATGTCACATCAATGTGATTAACACCACAGTGAAACTCTTAACTAACAATGTTTAATAATTGCATGATTTGTATAACTTTGTATAGATAGACCCTGAGTAAAATGCACCATAAAAAGAAAACACAATTCATTTGTAAATTTTACAATAGAATTCTAGCCTATATTTATATGCTCAATATATCTGCTCAGAGTTTAATACTCTTAGTTTTAATGCATTTTTTAAGGTGTTAAACCACTTTTTAAATCATGTTCAGTATTATTATTATTATTATTATATTATTATTTTTAAATAGAACGAGGACATAACATACTTAGTAACAAACAGCATTTTTTAAGTCAGTAAAGCTGCTGAAATTATCTTAAATAAAGTTTTTATGCTAAATGTAATTTGTGGCCCTTAGCATTTCATGTGGTTTAAATATGGCCCTCTTAGCCTCCCTGATCTATCCTCTTCATATGCACCAGACTCTTTCTTATAAACACTCCATCTTACTGAAAAACATTCAGTACTGGATACTGAAAACATTGTGCAATCCTGAGTGTGCTTCACACTGGTGAGTGGGCTGGACAAACCACCTGTAGGAGAAAGTCTCTCTTCTCTATATGTACCAGACAGAGACAAAAAAAAAAAACTGTTAAACTAACTTAGACTTTACATCTACACTATATATTTCTGCTGTCTGCTTATTTGAAGTGCATCTTTTATCCCCATTTGTAAGCCGCGTTTGGATAAAAGCATCTGCTAAATTCATTCATTCATTCATTTTCATTTCGGCTTAGTCCCTTTATTAATCTGGGGTCGCCACAGCGGAATGAACCGCCAACTTATCCAGCATATGTTTTACGCAGCGGATGCCCTTCCAGCTGCAACCCATCTCTGGGAAACATCCATACACAACCATTCACACTCATACACTACGGACAATTTAGCTTACCCAATTCACTTGTACCGCATGTCTTTGGACTTGTGGGGGAAACCGGAGCACCCGGAGGAAACCCACGCCAACACAGGGAGAACATGCAAACTCCACACAGAAACGCCAACTGGCCCAGCCGAGGCTTGAACCAGCGACCTTCTTGCTGTGAGGCGAACGTGCTACCCACTGCGCCACTGTGAGGCCCATCTGCTAAATTAATAGATGTAATGTTAATCTAGCCATTATAGCACTGCATTGATTCAGTATTGCAAAACCTCTGCTAAAAAGCAATGCTGACCTCACTTCTGCAAAATCAGGGCTAATTTACCCCAGGGCACATTTTAAATAATAGTATATCAAAAATGTTTTATTTTGATTTTTTTTTATAAAAATCTAATATTTTTTATACATTTGTTGTTAGGAGCGCACGCGGTCTGCCCTGCTGGAGACGCTGTATGAGGAGCTGCACATCAACAGTCAGGCCATGATGGGACTAGGAGGAGAAGAGGACAAACTGGAGAATGGAGGAGGAGGAGGAGGAGGCTTCTTTGAGTCCTTCAAGGTAATCCATAAGGATACAGCTGAGCCTCTGCGAGGACAGGACAGGGATGTTTGGGATGCATTACTCTGGCTTCTGTGTGAATGGTTTATGTGGTGGTGCATTCTGGTTCTGTTCCTGAAACGCTGGCACTCATGAATCTTTTAATCATGTCTTTTTTGATTTTGCTGCTTTTGTGATTTATGAGCGTAGCTTGTTTTTCTCTCTTGGGTTTTATATGGTGGCATCTTTATGACTCCAGCTGCCAACCATACTACCTAAATAAATTACTTATTACCGTAATTAGCGATAATTAGTCTTATTAGCACATTGTCAGGCATAGATCCACTCTTGAGAATTCCAAGGTATTTTGCTTCCTAAAATACTTAGCAAATTAATGAGTAGTACATGATTAATCATAGTTGACAAATTGCACAGAAATATTTCCTTGTAATATGCAGCACTAATGAGTGTGTTGCAGTGTTGCATTTGATTTATATGTATGCATGTATATAAAAATACATATATACACAAACACACACAGTTGAAGTCAAAAATATTAGCCCTAATGTGTAAATTGTAATTATTTAAAAAATATTTTCCAAGTGTTGCTTAATGGAGCTCAGTTTTTTTTTCTAAGCAAAATTATTTTGCTAGGCAAATTATTGAATAACAGATTTCTTTTTCTGTAGACAATCGGGAAACAAAATTCTCAAGGGGGCTAATAACACTGACCTTAAAATTGTTAAATAACATTTTAAATAGCATGTAATTGAAATATATATATTCAATTAAAAAAAAGGTTTTTTATTCCAGACAAACTAAAAGACTTCAACTATATTTACAAATTATTTGCACCTTTAGTAAAAAAAATAAATAAATAACAAAGATGACTGAAAATACATCTGCATTGTTCATCCTTTTGATCTTTCATGTGAAAAACTATTGAACACGTTTTCAGATATTACAGGAGAAAACTCAGAGCTGTTCATTCATTCATTTTCTTTTCAGCTTAGCCCCTTTATTAATCTGGGGTCGCCACAGCGGAATGAACCGCCAACTTATCCAGCATATGTTTTACGCAGCGGATGCCCTTCCAGCTGCAACCCATCTCTGGGAAACATCCATACACACCCATTCACACTCATACACTACGGACAATTTAGTCTACCCAATTCACCTATACCGCATGTCTTTGGACTGTGGGGGAAACCGGAGCACCCGGAGGAAACCCACACCAACACGGAGAGAACATGCAAACTCCACACAGAAACGCCAACTGACCCAGCCGAGGCTAGAACCAGCAACCTTCTTGCTGTGAGGCGAACGTGCTACCCACTGCGCCACTGTGAGGCCCAATTTAATTTTATATTTATATAAATATAAATGAGTATAATTTAATAAAGGAGAACACACAGTCATAAATAAGTAACTTTTAAAATGTTATGTTTTTATCCATTTTGGAATATATGTTTGTATATATTGGGATATAATTTGTTTTCTTTGTCATTTTTATGTCATGTCTGTTTTCAAGTCACTTTGTTCAACAAGAAGTTATTGGAGCAGAAATTACTGTCCCATAATGCAAGTCTAAAGGAGGAAAACCCATGAAACATAAGCTATGTGCAACAGTCAATCGTGTTTTAGAGTAGGTTTTTAATCTGAAAATACCTAAATGTAATTTACTATTCAGACTCGAGTCCAAACTATAATTCATACAGCATTTAATTGTGCACTGTGAGATTTGAAGTTCATTTCTACCAGTAATATATTTTCAAAAGTGAAGGTCACATATGTTATGGATGTGCGTTTTAAAAATTTAGCAACCACATCATGCCTTCAGGGAAAAACAAAAAGACTTTTGAATTGCAAACACCTGATAAAGTCAATTTCCCCCAATGCATTTGATGTAGATTAAAAGCGGCTATTTTTAGATTTGAACAAAGAAAGAAAAACCTATTCAACGTTCATCATCATACATTGCGGACAGATTTTTATTTTTATTTTTTACAGGACAGTGTATGTGCCGCACACTTGGCACCTGCTCCAGCTGCTGGAGAAAGAAAACACCAAAGTTGAGCTGATCAGCATACTTGCACCTGGGACTGAATCCACAGAACTGCTCTTAAACTAATCCATACTGGCAGCCGCACTAAAGACACACTTAAAATGAGACTTCTATCTGCTTATATGAGGATCAAGAGGTAAGAGATGAAAAGAATTAGACATGGGGAAAAAGAACATCAGTGAGAAAATCTTTGTCATGGGAAAGAAAGAAAGAAAGAAAGAAAGGTGTAAGGAAGTCAAGTTTAAAGTCTGCATTAAATCAAATTTTACAATGTTTATTTTGCAAGCAGACATTGTAAGTCTTAAGGTGAACAATTAATCTGAACAAGTTAATCCAATAATAAAAAAAAATGTTTGGTTTAGTAATTTTTTTATCAAAATCTGACCGTTTCGAAGGCAGTCCTTCTCTGATGACATCAGTTGCCCACGCCCCTTCTACCATTACTTTGCTGCGAGTGAAAGACAAGAGAAGGCAAGAGGTCAGGGCAGGCAGGAAACAATAAAAAAAAGCTCAAAACCAGGCAAGGGAAAACAAGGAAGAAGGAAAACGCTTACTGTATGTCCACTACGGCAAAACAAGACTTAGCAATGTATATGTGTATGATAGTGGCTTAAATAGTCAGGATAATAGGAATCAGGTGAGACTGTAATCAATGGAGTGGATTGTGGGAAATAGAGTCTGGGTGAGTAGCAGTGGTGCAGGACGGTGCAGCAGCTTCTGGTTCCTGCAAATTTTAAGGCCTATTCACACCAAGAATAATAACTATTAATGTAAAGTAATGACTGTTAAAGAACAGCAGTCCACACAACATAGAGGAACAATATTAGAATCACTTTCAAAATTATTATTTATTTCTCCAGCTGATGAATGATTAAATGACAGTCAATCAGAATCCATCATGCTTTAACCATCTTTAGCATTTAAAACAGCAAATTACAAAACATATCAACAGAACAATATTGTCTGATAGGCTTTTAATTCTTTCTGCTGATGAGAGGTTTGATTACTACAGACACTTTCAGTCCAGATTCTCTTGAACGTCGAGACACAGTATGGCGAGATTCAGATCTTACCTTGTTCAGCTGAACTGCTGTTCAATTCCAGCTGCAGTGTTGAATCGATTGACCAGTGAGATTCTCTGCATTATCCTGTCCTCTCGTGATTTGTCTTTTGTGGATGACCAGTCTTTTTGGGGGACTTGAAAGAGTTGGTGACATTGTAAAAATGTAATTCTTATCTTCGTGTTCTTCTTTCTTTGTTCTCTTCTCTGTGGCTTAGTTTCATCCCTTTGGTTTCACCTAGACAACCTGCTGTTGGAGGATTTCAGCCATAGAACAGCTCACCTTCTCAGTCTATGAAAACCTGAAATTTGGCTACCAGTTATAATAAAACTTCTTATTTTTATATTTATATAGTAGTGCTTGTTTTAAAATGATTTATCTGTGCACTTTGTTATTATCTTATAATCCTTATAATCCTTTATCAAATGCCATAGCCATTCCTTTGCTTCTCAAAATGACATTTCTTCACTTCTGGTCACATGGAATGCCTTTAGGATGGGGCTATCAGTGCAGGTCTCGTACTTTTGTCAGTTCGTCAACCTTCCTCCATTTTGTTAGCAATGCCCATCTTCCAACAATTCCCAAAGGATGAAATTGTGCATCTTACTTTTTTTTCTCATTTCAGGACTGTGTCAATTGAATGACTGTCATGATATGGGAAAAAAGGATAATCTTAACTTCTGTTTGATGGCGACTTTGCATAAATCAGTTTAACACCAAATAACTGGGAGGCATATGAAAGTGTCCTCTAATTTTGATTTTAATTTTAAGTAATGATATATTCTTAAAAGGTACTCCCAGTACTGAGTTGCAGATGGAAAGGCATCCGCTGTGTAAAACATATGCTGGATAAGTTGGTGGTTCCTTCCGCTGTGGTGCCCCCTGATAAATAACGGGACTAAGCCAAGGAAAGTGAATGAACGAATATATTCTTTAAAAAATATTTTTAGCTTCAAAATGGAATTTAGGGGGCCTCACAGTGGCGCAGTGGGTAGCACGTTCGCCTCACAGCAAGAAGGTCGCTGGTTCGAGCCCCGGCGGGGTCAGTTGGCGTTTCTGTGTGGAGTTTGCATGTTCTGCCTGTGTTGGCGTGGGTTTCCTCCGGGTGCTCCGGTTTCCCCCACAAGTCCAAACACATGCGCTATAGGTGAATTGGGTAAGCTAAATTGTCCGTAGTGTATGAGTGTGAATGGGTGTGTATGGATGTTTCCCAGAGATGGGTTGCAGCTGGAAGGGCATCCGCTGCGTTAAACATATGCTGGATAAGTTGGTGGTTCATTCCGCTGTGGCGACCCCAGATTAATAAAGGGACTAAGCCGAAATGAAAATGAATGAATGAATGAATGGAATTTAGGAAATTGTAGGTTGTGCAGTATACAGTATAAGTGCTCTCATCAACACACAAACACTTCCTGTGCTTTCTGTTTTTATCCTTTATTGCCAGAACATTTGATTCTGAAATGGATTTCAATGATATTGCTCCTTTGTTAATGTTATAGTTGTGGTGTAGATTTTACTCTTCTTTTAAACGTAGTGACCATTTACCCAACACTTTTTTACACACCATTTACATGACGAGAAATGTAAGGGCCTATGAGTGCATTTTAAGTGCATATTTTATAACATTACATCATTATAATTTCTGTGTACAAAAATGTGTGTTTTGAAAAATGCTGATGCCATTCATGTGTGTATTATATGCTTTACATCCAGAACAAAAATTATAAAACTGTATGTGCATTGTGCACAAACACAGTGTTTCTTTATGAAGTGACAGCATTAACCTCTGACCTGGCATACACAATACAGCATTTTTAGACAATCTCTCTTAGGAGACTTTTTTTTTTTTACCCAGAAACTGGAATTCTGTTATTATACGCAAGCGTTGTATTGCCTGTAGTAAATGTGCACCATGATCTTTCATGGAAGCCAAAACTGAACAAAGTCATTTTTAGAGTGTTGTGTTCTGAAGATGAATAAAGGGGGATTGGAACGACATGAGGGTGAGTAATTATTTTAAACTAAATCTATAAGCGAACAAGGATCGTTTTGATAAAACATCATCATCAGTATGCAAAACTTCAAAAATCAAAAGAAAAACTACATCTTTATTATTATCATTTTAGTTAACATACTTTGTGTTAACAGAACTTTATTAATGCAGCTGAGCTCTCTGTATTCAGCAGTGACCTTCACACGAGTGCCACCAGTTATACTGTCCAGCGCACAAGGAGACTGCTGGAAACATGCTGCCCCGGACCCTTGTGTGCTTCTCCACCCCCAACCATACAGCAAAGCTCATCGCCTCTTTCTCTTCTTCTCTCTCTCTCTCTCTCTCTCTCTCTCTCTCAGCAGCAGCAATGCAGCATTCAAGTCCTGCAGGCAATTTGACAAATGAGCTAGATCTGAGCTGAGGGGGAAGCCTCACTGCAGCACATCCCAGAGCACATGTGCCTGCAGCCAGCACCGGTATATGATTTACACCCTACATACCATTAGCCCAATGCATACACACACACACACACACACACACACACACACACACACACACACACACACACACACACACCAGCTCAGCTGCAGTGCTGTACTGATGTTCTGGCTTTAGCTTAAAGCTGAGGTTTCTGCTCTGGGCGAACACTTCCATCACAATTACCTGCACAATGCAGCACCAAGCACCGGCTCTAAGCATTACTGAAGAACTTTACTGGCGTTTTTAACATTTGTAATAAAATGTAAAAAATTGCCTGGTTCTTAGTTCATTCATTCATTTTCTTTTCGGCTTAGTCCCTTTATTAATCTGGGGTCGCCACAGCGGAATGAACCGCCAACTTATCCAGCATATGTTTTATGCAGCGGATGCCCTTCCAGTCGTAACCCATCACTGGGAAACAACTAAACACACTCATTCACACACATACACTATAGACCATTTATCTTACCCAATTCACCTATACCGCATGTCTTTGGACTTGGGGAAAACCGGAGCACCCGGAGAAAACCCATGCGAACATGGGAAGAACATGCAAACTCCACACAGAAACGCCAACTGACCCAGCCGAGGCTCGAGCCAGCGACCTTCTTGGTGTGAGGCGATTGTGCTAACCACTGCGCCACCGCGTCACCCCTAGTTTATTATTATGAATAAATATTTGACTAAATATTTGAATTCAGGAATCTTCAAAAAATGGGATATCTTCAATTATAGATAATTATTATCTTCAAATATCTTTTTATTAAATGCATTTAAAAATGTACAGCATACATAACAGTAACTTTAATGAGTTTTATGCTTAAAACATTTTTTAAAAGGTAAACTCTTTAATTACAGACATTCGTGTGCATGAATGATGAATGCATGAATGACTTAAAGCATTTTGTTAAGAATCTAATGCAAAAAATGAGCAAAGCTTATGCTTAAAACAAGTGAAACGAAGCTAAAACATTTTGATTACAGGTATTTTATCACAAAAATAAATTAAGCATTTTAATCAAGCAAAACTGTGATATTTAAAGGTGATATATTTAGTATATTTTTTACATTTTAAATTTGAGAAAATTGTAATCTTTTTTAAGCATAAAAAATAATTGTGAGGTTTATGATTAAAACAAACAGTATAGAACTGAGACGTAAAAATGTATTATTAAATATATTATTATTAATAATAAATACATGAACTTTGATTTGAAACTGAAACAAATTGTGTGCAGTAATTGGTTTCTGAGAACATCTTTTATTGCACATACGTTTACTACAGTTTTAATTTTGTGAGGTTAAGACAAAAACACACATTTATATTACAGACATATTCTCTGAAAATATATCAAGATAAGTTTACTTCTTAGCGCAGTGGGTAGCACAATCGCCTCACAGCAAGAAGGTCGCTGGTTCGAGCCTCGGCTGGGTCAGTTGGCATTTCTGAGTAGAGTTTGCATGTTTTCCTCGTGTTGGCGTGGGTTTCCTCCGGGTGCTCCGGTTTCCCCCACAATTCCAAAGACATGCGGTATAGGTGAATTGGGTAAGCTAAATTGTTTGGAGTGTATGTGTGTGAATGAGAGTGTGTGGATGTTTCCCAGTGATGGGTTGCAGCTGGAAGGGCATCCGCTGCGTAAAACATATGCTGGATAAGTTGGTGGTTCATTCCGCTGTGGCGACCCCAGATTAATAAAGGGACTAAGCCGAAATGAAAATGAATGAATGAAAATGTCTTTTTAAAACTACATTCAAAAAACAACAAAAATAATGATTTTGAATACGTTTTAGGATTTGAACAAGTCTCCCTCCATATTTTTGAGCTTAAAAAGAGCCGAATGATTTTTTCAAATTGATTACGCACCCCAGCTCTCCTGAATGAGCTTTAAAGGAAAGGCATCTCTAAATGACAGTCTGCGGGTCTGGGGTTGATGCTTTACTGTGGCCTGTCAAAGCCACTGTCAGCCACGCATGCTCGGCTATAGAAGGGCAGTGATTTGCGGGTTGCCTGGTGGGACTGTGTATTGATTACCTTGAAATTACAGGTTTTAAAAGGTTGGCGAAAAAGAGAAGATGTAAGCGGCAGTGTCTGCACGCTCACCGCCAGTAATCAGCATCTTCAGCATATTGTGCTAACACTGCACAGGAAAATGTGAATTTCACTGAGAGACAGCTGAGTGCTGGGTAATTTAATTCAGGACACTCTCTCTCCCGCTCAGCCAGAAGTGTAAAACGAGCCGTATAACCTTCAAAACCACACAACCTTTCATCCCATCATAAAGGATGACTGACAAATAAGAGCGGTTAGTATTTAAGGAAATTACATATGTCGAATGATAAGAAGAGTTACTGAAACATCGCTCACGACTGTATTCCTGCGCAAATTTGATCAGTAAAGGACTGTAGGGAGCAATGAAGCTCACTTTAGATGATTAAATAGTTAATTGAATTGAATTCATACTTGAACAGAAAGATACATTCATTTTTTGTCATTCATTCATTCATTTTCTCTTTGGCTTAGTCCCCACAGCGGAATGAACCGCCAACTTATCCAGCATATGTTTTACGCAGCGGATGCCCTTCCAGCTGCAACTCATCACTGGGAAACATCCACACACACCCATTCACACTTATACACTATGGACAATTTAGCTTACCCAATTCACCTTTACCACACGTCTTTGGACTTGTGGGGGAAACCGGAGCACCCAGAGAAAACCCATGCGAACACGGGGAGAACATGCAAACTCCACACAGAAATGCCAACTGACCCAGCTCAAACCAGCGACCTTCTTGCTGTGAGGCGATTGTGCTACCCACTGTGCCACTGTGCTGCTAAGGTTTATACCATAAAGGATTATTATTTAAAAGATTTTATTAAAGAATTGTTTTAGATTGTACTCTAAGTCACTAATTCAATAGACCATTTCAATGCGGTCATGTCATTGGACCATGAACATTTTTGTTATCAAACTATTTTATAACTGTAACAAGAGGCAATTCAATCATAACTTAATGTTAAAACAGCTTTCATAACATTATTTATCAATATGGGGCTCTTTTTGGATTCTCGGAAGCTATAGAAATGAAAAATGTAAAACAGGAAATACGTTGGGACCTTTGTTTTTGTTTACATTCCTCAAAATGGTCTATAAGCAAATTTGTGACACGTGTTACAAATACAAAAAATATTTTTTGTGGCATATATTATGTGACAGAACATCCGAAAATGATCCCATTGTAAAATTAAAAGAAGCTTCTATATAATTTTGTACAAACACAGAAATTCTACAATGCAAAACTAAATATTATTAAAGCTTGCACAAAATTTGATAAATATTTATTCTCATACGGCTGTCCTGTTAACGACACATTATTCACTTATTCATTTATTTATTTATTTTCTAATTTGTTTTAATTAATGATTTTATTTATTTTAATTGAATATTTTTTATTTACTGTATTGTATTTTTTAAACACTTTATGATTAAATATTGATATTATTATATAAACTGCTGTGAAATAAAAGGAGTAGAACACAGATAAATTGCTAGTTTCTCTGGGTTTACTTGATATGGGTTTGAGTAAAATGTTAATATTTATTAAGTTACATTTTGCATGTAACAGTATGTAATGAATTACATAATTTTGACAACTTTTTGTATGACAATAATTACACAACTATCAATACTTTGCTGGTTCACCCTTAGCCTCCGTGTCAGTTTGTAGTTTCCTGATGATGTCATCCAGATTCATGCAAATTTGAACTTCAATATTTTGAATAATATTGAATCTGAATAATTTGTGGTTTGACAGCATGTAAAAAAATCCCTTACTTTAAGAATTATTATTTAATAGTTTTCTGATGATAATGAAGATAATAATATAATATTCTTTCATGCTATATCAACTTTTGCATGGCAAATGTAAAAATCCATTTATTCTCTGCGCTTAAGGTTTGTCTTTCATATTTTCTCAGGACATTTGAAAATATTTTCCAGCTTCTTGCAGTTGTGCCATTTAGCTGTAAACACAAGATGGCAGAAAAGCGCTATCTTTCCCTGGACCGTACCTTCTTAAGCTCATTTTGAAGCTGAAGAGATCGTATTTGTAATGACAAAACAAAGATTTTGACTAATCCCAATGCAATAAAATTTTATTTTCTCCCCACATCATCCGAAATCACATTCTAAAACTGCATTGAATCTCAAAACTCTGTAACATTAAGCAAATAATTAGCCTGAAAAATGAAAGGCCTAACTATATTATAATAAAAGAGAAACAATGAAACTATATTACACCAAAATGTAAAAATGTCCATGTTAACTGTGAAATTTCACAGTTTAAATGGATAGTTCACCTTCAAGTGGTTCCAAACCTATATTTTTTCTTCTGTTGAACACAAAATAAGATATTTTGAAGAATGTTGGAAACCGAAAGCCATTGACATCCATAGCATGAAAAAGAAATACTATGGAAGTCAGTGATTGCTTAAACATTTCTTTTGTGTTCAACATAAGAAATACATTTAAACAGGTTTGGGGGGGATTGTGGGGAGGAACTATCATTTGAAGCTAAGCTATTTTACATTTAAAAATACTGATTTAAAGATAATAAGAGTCAACGTATGCAAATGACTAAATGCTTAAAACTAGATGAACAATTACTAAGCAAAAACATATCCTGAGAATAATACATAAGCCTTTAAAAACATCCTATTTTACAGTTCATTTCTGCACTGCCAAAAAAAGCTAAGTGCTAGTGTGCCATTTCACAGCATGGCCTCACTTATGGCTTCCATATGAAATAAACAGCATCTGTGCTGGAGAAAGTTTGCCCAGCCGGCTGTAAGAATGAGTCAGTGAATATGCCTGAGTGCTGTGTGACTGTGGGATTAGCTCACAGTAAATTTCCCTTTCCTTATGACACGCCGCTCATGCTCACATTCCTGCAGCTCAGTTCCAGTTCCTGAAAAGAATGAAGTGCTTGTGCAGAAACGTGTGGAGCTCTGGTGAGGAAACGCAGCAGGTGAGTCGCCCAGAATCAAGCATTCGTTTGTGGAGAAGTAAGACAAAACCATACAGATACTGTTGTGTATCGGTAGTTTTATAAATGGGTATGCATGATGTACATATATTGATTGCTTCCTATAAAGTAAATACTTTTCATTGGAATGGTTTAATCCCTTTCCTAAGCTGGCAGCACAATTCTTAGAAAGCAGACAGAAACTTTTTTTCCCCCATTGGAGTCTAATAGAGTCAGACAGTGTAGCTTTGGTGAGCGAGGGAGATGGATGTGTTTTCTTTTTCTCTTGTGAAAAAGAAGTGCTTTTAGTGATTGTTTGTCTAAATAAACATACAAATTGTGTATGTGCCGTTGCTGTTAAACATGAAATTGCAGATCAATTTGTACATTATAAACATTGCAATGGTAACAAAAAAGTATGCACATTTTAGAGTATTATTGAAACACACTTGGTGTTTCAACTGTGTCTAATCATGAAAATTGAACCCTCATTTCTTGTTTTACAACTTTTTTGGTTTGGGTCAAAATGACCTTATTTGGATTCGATACAATTCACACACACACATATTGGGTTCAGAGTGGCAGCTGTTTAACCAAGGCAGCTTGCCTCAAATTTGAACTTTGAATTTTGAAAATTTAGTTACGTTTAATTCACTTAAGTTTAGTTTTGTCATTTAGTCCGAGGCAACACAGAATGGAAAGTGCATCTCTTTGTTACGAATGTAATGCAAAAACAACACAAAGAGAGTCAATTTGACTAATTCATATGGCATCAATACCAGCTCACTTCTAGGATTTTTCGTTCACAACAAAATCGAACTCCATCTGAGTTTGCATGAACTCCACTCCAGACTACCTTTTCAGAAGGACTTGGTGGTTTATGGGTGAGAACCCGTAAGTTCAGAAAACAGGGTTTGCATTACCATAAGAACTGAACTCTCATGTCAAACAAACCAGTATGTGCACCAAAAGTGTTAGTGTGAATGTCACCTAATACATTTGGTTCTGGTTTGCTTAGCATTTACACTGTCATTTTTAACTAACCTAAATATACAATACAATTTCTGATGTATATTTTGCGAAAGAAGCCAGAGGTGTTGCTTGTCCACAAGCAAGGCAGGGAAATGCTTGGGGCCCCAGGCCAGAAGGGGGCTATCTAGAGCTAAAGCAGTGACACGATTGCAATGACAGTGACAGACTGGTCAGGCGCCCTTAACTAAAGCCTCTTTCTGACTAACTGATTTTCATTGTTTGTTACAAAAATCACTCTGTCAGATCATGAGATTTTGACTGTAAAATCTTGACATGACATGGGAACCACATATGCCAGAATACACATTGCTTCACAACCAATCATCGTGTGACTTCCATGACGCTGTCATCAAGAAGCCGCATAAATAACAAAAATGGCACATCCTAATATCTCTAATTGTCTATTGAGTGTTTCCCATTGATTTGTAGATTCATTCTGTGCCAGTCACAGAGATTATCGAATATATCAACAATGTGTGCTGAGTTGAACATGCTGTGCGCTTGTTGTATTGTGAATAGTACTAAACTGTGATGGTAATTTAAGCAGTTGAAAACTCATGTAGAGCTAATGAAATCTGCAAAGATGTCAAAATAGCATCAGGAATTGCTCCATTATACATTAAAAATGAAGGAGATGTGTTTCTGAAGCCATATATATATCATAGGGTTCGTTAGGGCCTGAAACTGAAATGGTTAAAATATATTCATTCTTTAATTAAACTTGAGAAACAAATCCAATGCAAAGCAGTGCCAGAATGGCCACTGAGACTATTAGGAAACAAAAGGCTTTGTAAAATCCTGGATTTTGTTGGTAAATAATGTCTTTCTGTTGCGTGACTGCTCTTGGCACGTCAGAGCAGCTTTGGATTTGTGAGTAACCAGAGTGAACACAAGAGGACAGTAAAAGACCTCAGCATGTGAAATGTCCCTCAGGGGTGATACTACACTTCTTAGCTAGTGTAATGTAAGTTGCTGTTTCTGTCATATCTGCTCACCTCTTCGCTGTCACTGAGGTCTACATCACAGGGAAAACATTCACTCCACCCTATAATACAACCATCTGAGAGACACTCACAACCACAGAGATGGGCTCAGGAGGAGTGTGCATTGTGTAAGGTCTATGGAGGAGTTATTGCTGTGTCTCCAGACAGTTTGGGTTGCCAAGATGCCTCGTTGTCTGTTGAGTCATATAGAGAGGAGCCACATGAATCAGTGTCTTCAAGCATGGAAATGCAGTCATTGCACTAAAGGCTGCGACTGGGTTGGAGTGCAGTCAGTCTGAAAGTGAATATGAAAGTGCAATATTACTATGGATCAAAACTGCAACCAAGGCTTGGGAGACCAGCTTATTCATTTATCAAACTGCTAATCGAATTATTTATTGACAGGAATTGTGTTACTTAAGAAAAGGCATAGTAATATATATGTATAATAATTATCAAATATATCAAATGTGAGTTAAGTAATGAACAAAACAGTAAGTTACAGGGAATTGCAATCATTTCTCAAAATCATCCATGTATATCAAATCTTTCCAATGAATTATTTGAAAAAAGATTTTTACAAATGGGCCTCACGGTGGCGCAGTGGGTAGCACGTTCGCCTCACAGCAAGAAGGTCGCTGGTTCGAGCCTCGGCTGGGTCAGTTGGCGTTTCTGTGTGGAGTTTGCATGTTCTCCCCGTGTTGGCGTGGGTTTCCTCCAGGTGCTCCGGTTTCCCCCACAAGTCCAAAGACATGCGATACAGGTGAATTGGGTAAGCTAAATTGTCAGTAGTGTATGAGTGTGAATGGGTGTGTATGGATGTTTCCCAGAGATGGGTTGCAGCTGGAAGGGCATCCGCTGCGTAAAACATATGCTGGATAAGTTGACGGTTCATTCCGCTGTGGCGACCCCGGATTAATAAAGGGACTAAGCCGAAATGAAAATGAATTTTTACAAATATGTTAAAATATGTAGTATAATTTAAATGAACTGCTTACTGAAAAACAGTCAACAGTTTATATTTGCACAAGATTTATATTATATTAGGAAATATTTAATCTTAATTGATCAAACTGCTAAAAATATATTTAAAAAAAAACCATACTTATTATAAAGGTTATAAATAAATGTTTAAAAATAATATAAAATATGTACACTTTGAGATAAAGAACCAAATGTTGCAACAATTCAAGCTAATATCAAATTTGTGACATTTAATTTCACATATTCACAAACCAGCATAGAATACGCACTCTGTGACCTCTCAATGCACAGGACAAGTCGTGGCTCACAGATAAAACTAATTGGCTTGCTTTTGCCAACTCTTTCGACTAGAAAGAGGGTTTAAAATAAAAATGAATGAGAGTACTATATCGCCTAGGCTACATGTATTTTTGGCAAGCACACACAGGGTGATTATGCCATCATTATGTAGTCCACAATTAGCAGGGTTTATCAGGGGAAATGAGCTAAACAACAACAGCTCAGCTCAATTGGGAGGGACGTTGAGCAGCAGCTGGGAGCTATTTGACCACGTGACCGAAGAGATGTTTCTGTAGCAGCCATCATTTCACTCAATACAAGTCTCGATGCTAAAAAAGACACGGAGAGGACATATAGCCATGGGTTTGAACGGGAATACCGACTGAAAGAAGCATTCTCGCTCCACTCCTTTGCCTATGGTTGGTTATCCGGCGTGTATCCGCTGCAGGTACGGCCTGAAATTGCTATGGTTTAAAACATTTACTTGTCTTTTGTTTTGTTTTTCTGTGTGTTCTCATGCAAACAGTCGCGTTTGCTAAGTGTTTGTAATATAAACATTCAGCCGATAAGCTCACTCAACAAACCGAAGTATAAATATAAATGTCATATAAACGTGCTAGTGTGCCGCTCGTTTGCTAATGCGTCTAAGTGTGAATAATAAATGAGTATGTAACGTTATTAAACAGCGACTGCTTTCCGCGTTTGTAATGGGGTTTGAAATCGACTCCTTTACTAAACGTGTTGAATCTACACTTTGTGCGTTAGTTTCCGACCATCAATTGTTAGGTGTTAGGTGATTTGTGTTTGTCTTTGGTGCATTTTATTCTCTCTGTGAAAGGCCAGGTAGTCGCGTTGCTAGTCACCACTGTAGCTTAATGCAGTAATTAGTGTGGTGCTTTACATGACAATTGTGTTTTAAACTGCAGCCGTTTAGTTTAACTTCACGACAGTAACGTTATGGATGTTTGGCCCAGACAATGCTGGAGGAGCTTTACTTTCGTTTTAATGTGCTGGATGACTATTCGGAATGGAGACTTTTGTGTACGTTATTTGTACATAAGTGAATATAAAGACTTGTTATACTAGTCATATTAACGTTATAGGGGTATGTCTTGGCTTAACGTCTTGGGGTACTCGTCTGTAGTATAGCAACAATGTATTGTTTTTGTATCATAGTGTTTGGACTTTTTTTTCTGTCTGGAGAAGGGGGCTATGTAATCTTTGTAAATGGAAGTTGTGTTTTTTAATTTGTATTTATTTTTATTTATTTTTTATTTTTTGAATCGAAATTAACCGTTTTGCGTTTTTACGTGTTTTTCGAGCTGGGTCTCTCTCCAGCGAGCTGCAGACGTAAAGACCGAGTGGAACTGGAGCAGAGTGATTACAGAATGCTTTGAGGGAAAGGGAAATCTCTGGCGATCCGTTCCATTTAAACGGTGTTCCATACCAGCCTTTGTGTTTTGTTTTGTGATACAGCTTAAAGTTCCCCTGAAATCAAAATAGACTTTTTGACATTAACACACTGGCACATGGATGGCCTTAACTTATTGATAGTAATATCAATAAGTTAAGGCCATCCATGTGCCAGTGTGTTAATGTTCAAAAACATTTACAATTACGTGTAGGCTTAGTAGATATAAACACTCTTGTTTACTTTTTCTTATTTCCGCCACTATGGGTCAATGGTTATCATGACATGACATCATTGTGCAACTTATCAGGCCATTTTAAATTCAGCACTTTGTGCACTTTTTTTTTTAAAGCAACAATTTGGCGTTACTAGTGTTGTGAGTTGTCAGTTTTAGTTCAATGGCTCAAACAAAATGCTACTGGCAATTTTTTTAAGGGTAGCTGCCGGCTACTTGATGCCATTTTAGCTAAAATTGTCAACACACCGAACATGCCAGTGCATTCCAAGGTACTTTAGTAGACCATTAATGCTTTAGTTTCTTATGGAACTATTTTCGTTTGTGAAGGAACTAAGAATCCATTTACTTATAAAATTTGCTTTTTTTTTTTTTTTTTTTTTTTTTTTTTAAACAGTTTAATAGGCCTTCATATATTAAAGTAATAAGCACCATGATCCCATGGTTTACAATGGGTTTAGAACTAAGGAGATGTTAGGCACAACGTTGATCAGAGCTAAAATATTTACACACAGTATAAAATGTAATTTTAAAAAATGCATATTTATTAAGTATTTTTATACACGCACTAATCATTTAATCAACACTATCCTAAAACCAAAGTGTTTACCCATGTTTGTCTCAGGACAACTTTGAACTTTTGAGCCACTTCAACAGTAGTTAAATCCAGACAGCAAGCTCTGTAGTGTTAGTTCACCTAGAATAAACTTCATTACACAGCAACTCAATGAACAGACCGATTCATACGTACAAATGTTTAAAATATTTCTTATGCTTCGGAAACTGTGGTCTTCTGCAGATGCGTGTCAATGTTTCTCTTGCGTAAGAAGACTTTCTTTGACTGAGCGCAAGTGTCTGGAAGCATAGATTACTCTTACTACTATATGTTGTAGTTTTAAGGAACTGCAACCACATGCAAATGCAGCAGCACAGAAATCCAGAATGAGGTCACGGGTGTCCGCTTGCTCAGAGTCCGAATCATCAGATTCAAGACTGAATCTATTTTTCTAATTTAAAAGAACAAAAATTCATGTGAGTCACTTTAAAATCAAATTCATTGTCATTATTAATATGATGTTGCCACAGCATTGTTGCTGCAACTTGAACTTTAGCTTTAGCTTTGACAGTAGCTTGTGGGTGGGTCGTCTCAGAAGAGAAGAAACCCCTAAAAACAGAGACCTTAGCTAAGTGTTCAAATTAATTTGATTTCAGATGATTCATTTAAGGCAGATAAATCTTGTCTTGTGTTTGTAGGACATGTATGGCTGATTTTTCTTGTCTGGGGTGGGTGTTAACTGTCTGTTCTGAATCCTCCAGACTGAACACAGATGTTGTAGGTTTGTGTAACAGGTAACTCCTCTTACTCGCAATAGAGGATATCCTACTCAACTGACCTGGATTACAGAAATGCCAGCGTTATAATTTATTAAACTCTGATTTACTCTCCAGCCCAGTCACCGTGTTTGTCTGACTTGGGAGAGTGTTAACATGGAATGGCCTAGATTTCTACATTTTAAGAGATGGAATTATTAAAAATCTTGGGGGTGCACCGTGAAATATTTGTTTGTAAGCCTCATGTTTTCATATGGTACTTTTGGAGACGCATGTAGTATGCATAACCATAATAATGTTTGTATATTAAATATTTCATTTAAATATTTTTGTTCAGCAACATGTTTAATAAAACACAGTTCACAGCATAAACTTGGTTACAGTAAATTAGTAATACTGTGTCGGTGTACAAGTCATATTTAAAATTTGATTGTAAGACTTTAGAGCGACGTATACACGCTCTGATTTAAAAACTTACAAAAGACTTTAGAATGTTTTAAAGCTAACATTCCTGTAGATGCTTCTCTTCGTGGTGAGGATCACAGCTTCCCTACTGAATATATGTACAAGGTGAGAAAAAAACAGTATGTAGCTAGTCATGTCTGAATTTACAGGCTACAAAAGATTTGCGAATGCAGTGAATCAACAGATTACACCAAACATTCATTCTAAAGTACATATTTAAATTGCTCTGCGGCTGTTTGAGTGGCTTTTGCTTTTTGTTTTTGCAACCTAAACCCCCCCAGTATTTTCTGATTAAATGAAGAGATGTATTGTGAACTGCATGATCTGTTGTCCTGTTGGCTTTCTTACACGGAGCGTTTAATTTGATTACGTAACTTGCTAATTTAGTAAGATAACTCATTAGGCTAACAACACAACAGGTCTTGACACACACCCGTTACTGTAAATTAAGGGATGCTGAGCTGTTCGCAGTCTATTTTTAGTTCTGTGTAGTTTCGTGTCTGATAACTGGTGCAGTTGAGGGGGTGTGATTCATGTTTTGAGATTTCACAAGTCATCCAGGTCAGTTGCTCCTGTGCATGTACGGTAAAGTCGTTGCTTAATGATTTGACAGTGAATTTTCATATGTAGTCTCATTAGTTTTTGTTTTTGTGCAGTGTTTTACCATGAAGTTCCTCTCCTGTGCTGCTTTACCTTTTACCTGAAATGTATGTTTTTCAAGTCAGATGGACTCATTTCTGTGGAGCACAAATGACTTGTAATGTTTCAACTTTATTAGTTTTATCATAGTAAATCTATATTATTTTTAAAATGTAACTAATAATATTTGTAAATGCATTTAAACATTAACATATAGCCTTAATATTGTAAAGTATTTAATAGGGCTGGGTAATGTTTTATCACCTGGGCTTAGTAATTTAATCTGTTGCATTGTTGTAGTTATGTTGATAATGCTGTCTGGTGTGTATATATACACTAACAATTGCCTGTAGAATCTACAGTAAATACTGGCAGCAGTTCACCAGTAACTTACTGTAAATCAATTACAGCAAAAAAAGCATTTACATTTGCAACACCATTTATCTTGCTGTATATGTATTTGCATTTTATTATTATTATTATTATTATTATTATTTTATTTTTATTTTTTTCTATTCTTGTCAGTATCGATTTTAAAAGTGAGAAATCCTTGTCACCCTGGTCATGACGTTTACTTGGCTGGAACATTTAATAATTTATTTATTTTTTATTTATTTATTTTTTTACTGTAAAATATACAGTAATGCAACTTTAAAACGCATTAACATACTGCATAACTGTCCTACATTCATTCATTTTTTTTTCGGTTTAGTCCCTTTATTAATCTGGGGTCGCCACAGCAGAATGAACCGCCAACTTATTCAGCATTTGTTTTACGCAGTGGGTGCCCTTCCAGCTGCAACCCATCACTGGGAAACACCCATACACTCTCATACACTACGGACAATTTAGCTTACCCAATTCGACCTATAGCGCATGACTTTGGAATTGTGGGGGAAACTGGAGGAAACTTGCGCGAACATGGGGAGAACATGCAAACCCCACACAGAAATGCCAACTGACCCAGCCGGGGCTCGAACCAGCGACCTTCTAGCTGTGAGGTGATTATGCTACCCACTGCGGCACCGTGCTGGCCCCAACTGTCCTACAGCAAAATACAATTAAATACTGCGTCATTTACAAAAATCGTTGTGTATTTGTGGAGGGGTGTTGTCATTTTCTGTTCGATGTAGGTGATGAAACCGTTTGTCACTATCATGATGGCACCTGCTTGTGCCTCTGCCTAGAGCTGTTAAACCAGTCTAGTGGGTGAGTGCTGGTTAAGTGAGCTCCTGTTCTCATAACTGCTGTGATACAGCTGTCAGCCCACAGAACCCTGTCTAACAACTGAACAGCATGATTACTTGAATCCAGGGTGAGTCCAGGATCATGAAGGGAGTGTCGGTATAAAGACCTCTTTCAATACAAATCAGAGCTCATGTGCTTGTCCTCAGTTATGAGGAACAGCGAGAATTGTTTTCTTGTCAATAAAATGACAAGAAAACATTTTATGCCGTTAAAAACCTGTTCTTCTGAAAAGCAGAGATTAGAGCAATCACCGCAAAAGCTTGGGCAATTTTGAAGCCATAATTTTGAGCAGTGGTTTTGTAACTCCATTATCTAATGCAGTTTTGTTGACAACTTGGACTAGCAAAATATTATAATTTTTTTTTTCACCTTTCTCAGAATTGATGTCACAACTATTAACTTGTGAGCAACTTAAAGAAACCTGGAAAATAACAGATTTTTAAACCACTCTCTTGTTAAGATGGTAATTTGCCTGGCATGCTAATCTTTTTAACCTGTTAGCAATTTTTCACAAAAATATATTAAAAGGTTAATTTAAATGTGCGTTACAACAGCAAGTAAAGTTATGTGTAATATAGACAGGTAGGGCTGGCTGAGTGACGTTTTGAAATTTTTATTTTATTTTTTTTTTATTCTCCATAAACTCTCCATAAATTCAGTTGAGTGTTTGAAATTAATCTTTGTGAGCTTTTTCCATAGTCATGTGATTTATTAGTCATGCTGAGTTGATGAATGCAGTTTATTCTGCTATGGGGAGTTCCTAGGTGCGTGAGCGCCCTCTGATCTTTGGAGGAGATCCAATTTTTTATAAATAGACATTGAATACAAGATAATGCTGTTAACCTGATTTACTGGTGTTTTTTTAATTTTTTTTATTATTATTATTATTATTATTATTATTATTATTTATTATTATTTTTTTTTAATGCAGCTAAATGGAGGTAGTAACTTCATAGATGTTTAATATTTTTTTATTTAAATGTGTAAATGATTTATTAAATCAAAAGTAGTACTTGACTTTTTTTTTAAATTTGAGAATTATAGAGGAGGGTTGACTGAAGGGGACAGAGAGAGAGGGGTACTGGGTTTGGGACATGACCCAAATTGAACTGGAACCCTGATCCTCGGGATCACAAGAGTTTCTTGTATGTCAAGAACAGTGTTATCCTCTGTCTCTGCTCCTACATTGTTTGATTAAAAAATTACTTCTGCATTTTTAACCATTGTGTTGGTGTACCTACTTGCAGCTTTTGTACTAGTTTCTGTACTGTAAATAATTCGAAGCACAGTTTATCTGAGGATAAAATTTCCTGCCGTTAAAATAGGATCCAAATCCCTCCCATTTGAGGCCGACCGCAACTTGACGGAGTGCGGTTTTCCCGCCCACCGAATTGATTGACATCCGCATATTAACATATCTCCATAGTAACTCTTATAATCATATCAACAAGACGGGACATGCGCAAAGCACGCTGTAATCATCAGTCATCAGCAAATGTGATCAAGAATGAGTTTTACAAGTTTAAAACTTTTTTTTATTTTTTTTTTTTTATTTATTTTTTTAAACTGCTTGTTTGTAATAAAAAAAAAAACATAAAATTGCTATGTAATTCCTCACCACAGCCACATAGTGTCAAAACAATTATGAAAGACGACATTTCAATCCTGGTTTGTGGACTTAAATCAGCTTTATTTTGTACATTTTAACATAACGATGTCCATACAGCAGTGGATATTTACGTGTACCCTTCACATTTGCCGTGGAAAAACAGTGCAAGGCTAACGTGTGTGAGAACTTTATAACGACATGAGTCATCGCTTCAGAAAGGCTTAAATGAACTCACAACGGTTATTTGATATTTGTTGTGGAGTTCTTAATGTAGTAAGGGAGATCTGCTTCATTCTTGTCTGTCACTGAGCTGTTTGTCTATGTGAACGCTATGCCTGTGACGAGCACATGGGAACGGTGGGCAGGGAAAACCAGCTCATTAGCATTAAAGGCACAGGCAACAAAAACAGCTACAATCTTAAAACGGCTCCCATTTCCCAGATTTAAAAAGGTATAATAAATAATCTGATGGGTATTTTGAGCTAAAACTTTAGACACATTCTGGAGGATTTATTAAATCTTGAAAAAATGTTAAAATTGGTGCCCTTTTTAAAGTGCCATTTTGTCTTTTTTTTTTTTTTTTTTTTTTTTTTTTTTAACCCGTTTGCCCACTGAATAGAGCATCTGTGTGATGTTTGGGTTAACACCATGATTTGTCATCTATTTTCTTGGTCCTGCTTTACCCCTCACTCACAGCTGCCTGCCAGATGCCTCAGGTTTTAATCACGAAACTGTCGAAGATAATGTCCCAATTTCAGAGTGACATCCGTCATTTTGCTAATACTTTCTGTACATTTTTGGGAGGAAAAAGTATTCTGAGTGTCAACCAGTATAGAGTTGAGTAATGGCTTCAACTCCATCGCATAGACTCATCTCAATCTAAACACCAATGACAATCCTGCAAAGAGACATCGCCTCCACTTGAGCATGCATTAATGTAACATCTCATCTCATTTCAAATTGTTGCTAGGTTTTAACATATCTATAAAAGGCTGTTGGTGCTTTGCCATGGAGCTTATTTGCTCTCTGTATAGAGTGTGCAAATTAACATGTTTCCTAGTTTCTAAAGGTTGGACAGCTATTGAGGACTGTATTGTTTGGCATTCACAAACTTGCCACCCACTTCTTGGTGTTCCTCTGCCTTGGGCAGGCCAGCGGCGGAGAGGCGTGACCCATTTCAAAGGTTGTTTACTTGTATCAGAGAAAGGGCTAAGATGCTCCTCAATGAACTCTTGTCTACAATTCAATTACCCTTGGGGCCCTTCAGCAGCTCTTTATGAAACGCTGTTTTCCAATAGCAGATTTAGTCATTTATGTACTGTACAGAAAGAACTTTTCTTTTTTTTGGATATTTTTAAAATGTTTGTAGCCGATTGCCCTAATTGCTGAATATCACATTTAACAGTGATGTAATTCAGTAAGGCAGGAATTGTGTTAGAAACCAGGACACCGGGTGGGGATTTCACACACTGCGCTGGTATGTCTAGTCTCTCTAAGCATGTCTAATGAGAATTTTCTTTTTATTACCCCCACCGCCTTCTATTAACCTCTTTTGCTGTGTTTGTGTGTGTGTGTGTGTGTGTTCATTTTTGAAGCTGCACTTTATTGCTCTTCCTGTTATCTTCAGACTAGACAAGCTTGAAAGAGGAAATGGCCTTTTTTTTTTTTTTTTTTTTTTTCCCCTCTTCCCTCCCTTTTTTCCTTTTTTTTTTTTTTTTTTTTTTTTTTTTTTTTTTTAAAGGGCATCGTGAAGCAGACTACAGCAGTCGGGTGGTTGTGGTGAAGCTGGAGATTTTATTTGTCCTCTGCCTTGTCATGTGATGTAATGGGGCTCTGAAAAGAGCTGAGGACCAATAAACCTTTTTGTAACGCATACAAGTGAGGCATTAAGCATGCAACTGACAAAATAATACAGCTGCTGTGCTGTTAAGTCAACTGCAGTCTGTGAGTTTGAGGAGTGGATTTATTTTGCTCAAGTTTCTTAAGTGCAGACTTAATTGAGATGATCAAATGTGCAACTTGCATGACCACAAACCTCTTATGGCAATATTTACATTATTGAATATTTAATAGAAGTAGTAATATTTTAATTTGTGTAAATTTTTTTTATTTTTATTTTTAATTATTTTATTAATTTTTTTTTTTTTTTTGCTTGATAAAACTGCCAATTTTATAACTGGTAGTATTGAAGTCATTTGTTGTATTTTATTTTGTATAGATGGTATACAATCATTTATAGAACTATTCATTTAAGCTTTTTTTCAATATAGGTTTGGTTTAATTTATGGGGTTTTGGGAGTGCTTGCATTTTCAAGTCCACAAACAATGAAAGCACACCCTTAGCATGTTATGTTCTGGTAATTTCATTAATGTTGCTAGTCATATAGATTGTCCAGCATATGCCAGTTTTTGTAGTTCTTTGAGGGTGATGGAGGCGGACTGCCTGTTGATTGTTGTTTGGGCTGCCTTGAGTGTAGTGGCACTAAGAACATTATGAATTGATAATATATAATACTCTATTTTCCTATTTTTATTTTTTTTTTTATTTTTATTTTTTTCTAAATAACCGTGATAAATTATCATTCAAATTTTAATGTGCACTGAACTGAAACCTTCGTAGTGAATGGTTCAAAATTTTATGTGCATCATTACACCTTTTATAATAGTAATAATATGTAGCGTTATTAGTTGCATTGTGTACACGTTAACCTTTGGGGAAAAATGTATCCCAGTCATTAACTGTATGCCTTTTCTTTGTGTCTTCCTTTTTTTTAATCTTCCCAGGTGAGCTCAACTAGCTGCTGCTTTGACCTGGTTTCCCAAAAACCATTGGCATAAAAACATTGGCCTTGGCCTCTTTCCTGCTGGAGGGGCATAGGTGAAGGAGTGGACCCGGACTCCTCTCTTAGTTTGTCATTTACTTAATTTTGTGTCAAGAGGTGGAGTAAGGTGCTAATAAGACCACCCAGAGCATGGGGCAGAAGGTTCCGGGAGGCATAAAGACGGTGGACATGCGGGACCCGGCGTTTCGGCCCCTCAAGCTAGAGCTGCAGGCCCTGGATTACACCAAACCATCTCGTCTAGATATGTTGTTAGACATGCCATCAGCCTCGCAGGACATCCAAGTGCAACACTCATGGAACAACAATGACCGTTCGCTCAACATTTTTGTTAAAGAGGACAATAAACTCATATTTCACAGGCACCCTGTAGCACAGAGCACAGATGCCATCCGTGGCCGAGTGGGATACACACGGGGACTGCATGTTTGGGAGATCAGCTGGGCAATGCGCCAGCGGGGCACTCATGCTGTTGTTGGAGTGGCGACAGGTGATGCCCCATTGCATTCAGTAGGATACACTGCACTTGTAGGAAACAATAGCGAGTCCTG
Organism: Danio choprae; assembly: GCA_903798125.1. Classification (NCBI taxonomy): domain Eukaryota; kingdom Metazoa; phylum Chordata; class Actinopteri; order Cypriniformes; family Danionidae; genus Danio; species Danio choprae. Next base: position 1,292,716 of record CAIGQW010000317.1, on the reverse strand, counting down.
GGGCTGGGACCTGGGACGGAACAAACTCTATCATGATGGTAAAAACCAGCCCAGTAGGACATATCCAGCTTTTCTTGAGCCCGATGAGACTTTTATTGTGCCAGACTCATTTTTGGTGGTCTTGGACATGGACGAGGGGACTTTAAGTTTTATCGTTGACGGACAATATTTAGGGGTTGCTTTCAGAGGACTCAAAGGAAAGAAGCTATACCCTGTAGTGAGCGCTGTGTGGGGACACTGTGAAATCCGAATCCGGTACATCAATGGACTTGATCGTAAGTATTACCCCCAACCCTGCACCCCCCCCCCCCCCCCCTTCTTTTTTATACCTTCTTTTTCAAATTTATTTTATTTTTATTTTTTTTGTGTTGTCTTCATCTGTTGGTGAGTGATAAATCTAGTTGTCTCTTGAAAAACGAGTTGGTTGTTAAACATTGAAAGTGGTTGGAGATAGTGTGTCTATGAAGGGTTTTGTTACTCCTCCATTAATTACGTGACACCAGCTCTGTTTACCTGATAGCGACTGTGACATCATTCATCATCTTGCACACGTCTTGGAAGCTAATCATTAAGCTGGCTTCTTTAATCTGCTCTTTCCTTTATTGCATCTTGAGCAAATTCTGCTTTTTACCTGTGGAACATTTAAACTTTGTTCATTTTAAATGTTTTAAGCACTCTCCTATCTTCTGTTGATTTTGTTAAATTTAGTTGGTAGTGCAAGATGATTTAATTGAGATATGAGATTGTCAGGGGTCACTTCTCACTTCACTGTGATGCTTTTCTTATCCATTTTAAAATATTAGATGGATAAATATTTTTGGATCGGTAGTCATTGCAAAAACGTACTTAGAGGTACAATGCCTGACAATTAGCATTGTAGTTTCTTGAATCACATGCATTTAAAAAAAAAATAAATAAATAAAAAAACTTTTTTTTTTTTTTTTAAAGTAGCTGAACAAAATTCAATAAGTAAAAATGGAAAAATGTTTTCACTGGATTTGTGTTGTATTGACTCAATATTATTTATAATTTTTTTTTTTTTTTTTTCCAACTTTCACTTAAATTACTATGCATGTTTACATGAAGTTATGTATTCTGTGTATCTGACTGTACAAATTGAAAAATATACATTATTTGTATTTGATAACTTGACAATTGAAAAAAAAAATAGAAAAATTGGCTTACCAAAAAAAAAAAACCTTCTGTAGATTTAAATTATTTTTTTGGCTTAAACCATGACTCAAAAGAAAAACCATTTATACGGGCAAAATAAAATGCAATACCAATGCCTCCTAATTCTACATTGAGGTCATGCATCATCGGTGTATGCAAGAAACTGAGCATTATTTATAACATTCTTTAATCCACTGCCTCTGCAAATGGTCTGGAGTGGGTTCATAAGTGCAAACTCACACATGAGATGACTTGTTTGTGCTTCACCTGTAAGGTGCTAACAATACAAAGGAACTGTAACAACTCATGGGAGTTTGTACCCACACACGCACACTATTTTGCATCTGCTGTATTCTGAGGCTGTGGGTTAAAGGGAATAAAATTGTAAGTGTTTGGAATGCAAGGAATATGTTGTCTGAGTCTTACATGTCATTTATTAGAAATAGTGTCATGCATTTAAACTTCCCTTGATTTTGTTTTTGCTTTATCCAGCACTGACATTTAAAACAACACATGGGTAGACTGCTACTGCATAAGTTTCTTTCGTTTGGTTTCTTCTGAGAGTGAAAAAGGTCAAGGGTTTTGCAAATTGGCCAGTCATACAAATGGGAACTATTTGGCATAATGTCTAACCTCAAATTGTTCAATCTTGGGGTTACGTTAAACTTCTGCCATTTTATGTGCGTGTTTCTGCAAATCTGACTCATTACAGCATGTTGGGTTGAGGAAATGAGTCAGTTTTGCAGGACATTCTTGTAATGTTGTCATATAATGAAAGGATGCAGGTGAGGGCCAGACTTTTACTCATGTCTGGGCTTTTCTGTGACAGCTGTAACCCACCTTACTCTGTGGAAACAGTCTCTGAGCCACTAATGATGTCCTGGCTATAGGAATACGTGCTTTTATCACCTTGATGCTTTGCATGCCATCAGATGATTGAATCACTCTTTCCTGAGTGAGCCATGTGTAGCGGTATTTAATGAAGGTCTGACTTTGAGAAGCAGCAGCCTTAATGCATCAATCCAGGACGCAGGTGTTCCCATGTTTTTGTCTGCATGTAAGAGAAGGGTAGCCAGAGTATTACTCAGCCTTTGACTCCAAGGTCTTGGCTTCCTATTGTGTCTGCCTTGTGTCAGCGCTTTAATGCATTCCTTGTCATGCTCTCGGTCAGCAGAGGTATAATTGTACAGTTGTTTATCCCTTACATCACTCTATCTGGTTTCCCAAGTGTCTCGTTTGCAAAAGTGTGCATTTATGAAGTAATCTAAACATCCGAGCAGGTGGTGTTGTGTGGAAACCATTCTGAAGTCCAAAGTAGTTGAGGTTGTTATATGGCTGGACTAAAGAGGACCTGTGGGGAAACTTGTGATACTTTAGGCCAGGTGCACAGTGTGTGATGCTTTTTTATTTTGGCCACAGTTTCTACTCTTATGGGTTTCTACTCTTCTACTCTTTTCTACTCTAATCATTGTCAGCTGATATGCTGTTTGCATGTGGTAGGTTTTTTTTTTTTTTTTTTTTTTTCTTCCCTAAAATATTAAACGTGTTGGTTTAAAAGTAAAAAAAAAATGTATATTTTATTTATTAACTTATCAAATACAGCATTGTCTAGCTTGCTATTGAGTCACATTTTTCTTCAATATCGCACAGCCCTAGGGGACATGCATGCAGTAGGAATTCATGGATTTCTAAGATGCAACAAAAAATTTCAGCTTTTCTCAGTCATGTTTTCATTTTTATTAGTTTTCATAGCTGTATGCTTTACCTTCAAATTACAAAGACCATCAAGTAAGTCTTTGCATCACAGTTGTTTAATCTACTTTAACTACTACTACAGTAAAGTGAAGGTTAAAGAAACGCTCCGTTTTGTCATCTTTCAGCATTCTCTTACCACATGCAAATGCGTATTGGTCATATGCACAATCACTCTTAACACTTGCACATAGTAGTGGATCTGCATGCATCATGTCGGTTTTCTGTGTAAATGAGAATATCAGAATGTGATTGCTAAAACGGACTGACCATAAAGAACAGCCTACGCCCAGCTCTGCAAGTTTTTGTGAGCAATTATTTCAAATAAATTTCTGTCTTTTCTTTGTCTTCCTGTAGCTGAACCTCTGCCGTTAATGGACCTCTGTAGGCGCTCTGTACGGGTCGCGTTGGGAAGAGAGCGACTAAGTGAAATCCATGGACTGCCCTTACCAGCCTCCCTTAAGAACTACCTGCTCTACCAATGATGATAGTAGTGCCTTTAAAAGCATTCAAGGCATAGCGACCGCCTCTGATTCTCTCTGGGATTAATAATCTTTCTGGCAAGCCTGTTTCATCGTAGTTCCTGGTTATGGTACCAACAATACTGTTTTTACAAATCCAACCAAGGACACCACATGCTTGATGCTTTTCAGGATCAAGCGTGGATTCGTCTCCTGCTTCACTTCTTTACTGGAAAACCAACCGGAGGCTTAGGCCAGAATCCTGTGGCAGATATGAAAACAAGAACCCTTGTCTCTAATCATGGCTTGGTAAAACTTCAGCTGTTAAAGGCCTTTTCCTTATGACTTTTTTTTTTTTTTCTTCTTTCAACTCCATCCCCCTTTTTTAAATGAGATGTTGGCATACCTTAAACTTTCTTGTATCATGTCATTAACTTGTGGGTCCACAAGGCAACTCTTTGTGGGCAATGCAAAACACAAAATTCCATCTCAAGACTTTTAAACTTAACAAAAAGCAAGTTTTTAAGTTGATTGACTTTTTAATATAATGCACTTTTAAATTATCCCATTGCAGTGAGTATACTATAGTAGCTGAGTCGACTTCAAATCAGTAGCAGCAGTTAGCATTTTAGCTAGTGGTCGACATTCAATGGAAGGCCACGTCTCCCCTTTCACACTCTTGGCAGGTTAAAAATAGCCTGGTTTTAGCTGTAAGTCTGACCGTCTGGCCTGGAAACGTCTGTGAGCGGGGGGAGTTGAGAGGCTAGCATTCATGGAAACGGCCACAGCTAGTGTGTTATGCTAGCTTTTTAAAACCACTCAACGGGTCCCTCGCCTCTATTCACACTGCAATATCAGAAAGTGCCTGGCTCATGATACTGATACATTAGGAGAGAGCCATGATTTGAAGTCCTTTTTTTTATAATAAATGAAAGATGTCATCACTGTGAACCTATGTAGCATACGTTGATCAAGAAGTTGTACAGCTTGCTTTGGGTGTTCACAGGATTCAGGGGCCATTACACACATTCGCAATTAGTTTTTATTTTTTGAGGACCGTTTTAACCTGTTGATGATTTGAGAAAAGCAGAAATGGAGTAGTGACACTGCTGTGTGGTGCCTTGTCTGCGTAAAATGCAGGCAAATGTTGATGCTCTGTTTATTTTAAGTCTTGATGCTAGAAGGTAAGATTGCCAATTGCTATTTATTATTTTTTGTTTGTTTGTTTGTTTTTTCTTTCTCCCCCCTCCCTATTCTAGTCTTTTTAGATGTATTATTGTAGTTCATGTTTGGCAGCCATTTTGCGAAGCATGAGGGGGATAGTTTGGGTGCCTGTTTTTAAACCTTTTCTGCCTGAAGACCACCATTCTCTTTATATTAAGTGATGTAGATAATATTGGTAACTATCTAATAAAGTTTATTATAATTGATTTATTTTTTTGGTTTGTTTTATTTGCTTGAATAACACTTTTTTTATACGTAATTTATATATATTTAATGTCCTTGTTCTGAATGTATTGCTTGTTGCAAATTTATATTGGGGTGGGATGTTCTTATTCTGGTAGGATTTAATTAGACAGCAGTCTCTGCAGTGCAGAATGAGTCATCAGTATTTTAGGGCACTGTGGTTTTTGGAAGACATGGAATCCAGTGCTTCTAGATTAAAATGTGGTGCTTTTTTTTTTTTTTTTTAAATTGGGTCCAATAAAAAAAAACAACTTAAAGGAATCTAGATAAATGTTATTTGGAAAAATTAATTTCCCTGTTTTGTTACATGACTATACATTTAAAAGTTTAAACCCTCAATGACCTGGAAGAGATTAATTCTAAAAAGGCATAGTCTTTGGTAATGGAATGAATCATTACAAATTCTTCATACCTAAAGATTAGATGCTTAATTAAGGGGCTTTTTTTTTTTTCTTTTTTTCTTTTCCCCATTTGTATTGTTTAGTGCATTAAAACTGGGGAATGTCTTTATTTGTAAGTTGCTTTGGATAAGTGTCTGCTAAATGTAAAAATGTCAATGGAGCAATATAGTTTAGATTTTATGATGCAAACAATCAAGTATGAGATTTGGTATAAAGTGTATTTATTGCCCTACACAAGCACAGTGTATGTGGATAATCTTATCCTGAGACAAAATACATAGTTTTTATACTGCTGCACACTGAAATAAAACAGTAGAATAATTCTACATGGCATAAAAAAAATCCACATTTGACTTTACCTTTTTTTTTTTTTTTTTTTTTTTTTTTTTTTTCTTTAATACCCCCATTTAAAAGATATTTAAAAAAAATGGTTTTCAAAACTTGAAATTTTTCATATTCACTGAAGTTGCTGATCAGATGGTTTTAACAGCTTCACACTGTACGAACTGTTATAATGGATGAATATTTAATGCAAAAATCAATTAGGACACGTACATTATTGGGGAGGAAACGCAAACATTCAAACACCAGAGGCTAAATTCAAATTAAATTTAGTTGATACACGGTCAACGTACAAGCAAGTCCTTTGTTTCTCTGCTTGAAAGAACATCTCTTTAATAACTCAATTTCTTGATGTCAGTGTGTTTTATTCATTCTCCAGCGTAACACTGGAAACTTTATCTGTAGACATAACAACTCTGTAGCGAGACCAGAACAAGGAAAAATCTGTCTCGAGCAAACATCTCTACTCAACAGTTGTTTGAGGTTGGAGATCTTCAGCTAGCGTCGAGCCCAAAGCAAATGAGCTGCTGTGTGTAATGGAGAGGATTTTCATATCGCTGTCATCCTGGCTGGCCGGTTGTCATGGCCATGTGTTTGCATACACAGAGCGCTGGATCTTCAGCATGAGGTCACTCATCTCAAGTATGCAGCTTGGCTGCAACACTGTGCTGTTTGGGTGTCTGGAACGGCACATTCCTGCCTGTAATATTTTCAAAATGGTGAAGGTTGGGAGTTTCTGTGTATGCTCTTTATGAGCAAAATGGGTCCAAGTTGGCTAGCGACTGTAGAAATTTGTTATCTGTGGAGGAACTGTTGCAAGTTCAGGAGGTTCAGTGGACTTTGCGGTGATGAACTGAAGTCATGTTTTAAGAAACTTGTTTTGTTTTTCTCTTCGCTTCAGCATGTGCTAGTAGAGTACATGTTGCATATCAATTTTTATCTTTGTCAGCATGCTACTTTTTTGGGTCTGGTTTATACCTGCCATTTAAGATGTTTTGGTTGACTGGATGGATCAGAAGTACACGAGGAGATTCGTTTGCATTTAGACACTGCTGACAAGACAACTTGATTTCTTTGAGGGAAGAGTAGTTACCTCTTTGGGCTTTTCTGATTCATTCAGTTTAATATTGGAAAATAAGCTCACACGGTTGTATATGTCTTCTATAAGGAGGCAATTTTAGAAAATATTCCATTAACCTTCAATTGCTATAGTTGAATTTTGCCTAAAGGAAACATTTTGTGTAACAAAAAAATCATTCTTATGCTCATGAGGTGGTTTTTCACAAAATATTTTAGAAAATTGCAATTGAAACATTTTTCATGTTTACAGGTCACCTTATGTATTTAAAAAAAAATCATAAGATTAAGCAATTATTTGCATTTATTTTTAGTTTCTTTTGGCCATGATGCCACAAGAGTCTATTTGAAATCTATAGTTCCTTGTGACTGTGTTATAACCACCAAAACATGTCATAACATGCTTTTTACATTTTATGTATTTATTTGTTTGTTTATATAGATGCATGTATGTATGTATGTATGTATGTATGTATGTATGCATGTAAAAGCCATCTAATTTTTGTAATTACTTGGCATTTACCTTAACTTTTATATGATTTTTTTTTTTTTTTTTATGTAGACTTAAGAAACCTATTGGAAATCTCTTGGATCAGTAGTGTTGTCAGCAATATATGTGAAATGTCATGTCAAAAAGCTACATCTTTCCATTCAGTAGGCAACAAGTGGGACAGAGTGGAGCAAATGGCTCATTTCAGCTAGATGGTTCAGTTGGCTATGTCCAGTGTGGGATGTCTTCGTAATAGACTGCCAAATACTGTAAATTCAATGGCCTTTTGTAAATGGACCCCATTGTTTGATATAAAACTGGAATTGTGACTAAGCAAAAAGAAGTGCATTCAAATGCAGTTATTCAACGGTTGACTCACCCCAAAATGATAATTGACATTTATTCACTTTTGTCTGTCCAGGCTGTAAGATATTTGCTTGTTCTCAGAAAACAAAGGTATTTTTAATCAAGTTATGTCCCTCAGTTGAAGTCTATTTACCCAAAGAGCTCTACATGAATCAGCTATTTGCATGTAAACGATGATTAGTAAACAATGTTTCAGCATTGATATTTGGTCACAGAAGCTCAAGCTTGCTTTGTGGTTGTCACTCGCCAATCATGTTTGAATATCCATTTATGTTTTAGGCTTGTGCAAAAAAGGGTTAATGCAAATAATGGGATATATAAGCATATGCTGGCTGTTTTGTGTAAGAAGGCACTTCATAAAACTGATTTCAGACAGACTGACTTTTTAAACAGCATAACCGTTTAATCATGTGCAACAAAATGGAGAGCTGTGGTGATAGCTAAGGGAATATTTTTCTTACTGCAATAACTTCTCACTAGAAATTCCATCAAAAGTGAAAAATGTCGGTCAAAAATATACATTTAAAACCAAATTTAGACCCATGCTGCGCTTTTTTTATTTTTTTATTTATTTTTTTATTTATTTATTTACTTTATTTACTACTTTATTTATTTACTACTTTATTTATTTACTACTTTATTTATTTACTTATATACTTATATACATATATATATACTTATATACATATATATACTTATATACATATATATACATATATACATATATACTTGATTGTCAATAATGGAACGCACAGGATTGTGGGATTTCAAAGCACGCATGTGTGTTGCTTTCGAAATTTGGTTGGAAGAACATGCCCTCCTGAATTCTGCTTTCAAAGACAGCAGTTTAGAGTGTTTGGATGCAGCCACTGATGTAGCAAACATTACATTTGTGATCAATAAACGGTCTCCATTATTCTTGCCTTGTTCACCATTGGTTGCTAGGTCTTTTCAATTTTCACAATTTTTAATTGTGAGCTTTTTGGATGAATACTTTAAAAGAAGGGACAAAAATCTTTCAAATTTGTTTAAAGCTTCGATTTAAAAGTTTTATTGGTTTTATAGTAAATGATGACAGAATTTTGTCTTTGGTGTGATCTAACCCTTTACCATTTTTAAGTGATGTCTTTTAACTGTTCGTTTTCACTTAATTTTGGGGTCATTAGGCTCTGGTCTTAAACCACAGGAAACGCACAGTTTAAGGTGAATGAGTTTTTCCTGTTTTAACTCCTGATTCTCTGAATACAGGATCTTGTGTTACATAACTACTTTTGAGAAAGAGAGAAAGGACAAAACTCACACACTGCTCTTTCTGTGTCAGCTTTACTCAATGAAGAAACTAGCCTATGTTTTTAAAGAATAATGACCCCATGAATAAGTAGCTGGTATATAATAGTGACCTCTCTACCCCGAGAAGCATCAGTATTTGCATATTTGACACTGACTGCTCTTTGTTCGTTTAGTCTAGAAAGACGAAACAAAACTGTTTAAAGGTTTCTTGTCTTAAATAGCCATTGAACTAACTGTTACCCATTTGTACTGTCTAACAAGACCTTAAACATGTAAATGTTTGCACAAAGAGAGCGTTGTGAGTTTCACAGCTTCTTCCTCTGTGTCTGAGAATGTTTTAGACTCTGTGTGGTTTACTTTTACACATGCGTTGTAAAACCTGGTTATTCTCATAAGACCATGAAAAGCCTCTTGGGTGCTATTTTCATTTTAAGCATTTTCAGTGATCTGATCAGCAAGATGCATTACCTTTTTCACCTGGTATTAGTATGCATCTTCACTTGGATCACATTTACTTCGGATTAAGATTTTTAAAAGTTTTTAAGATTAGTTTTTATCACTCTGATCACTAGCAGATGAAGCTAGGTCTAAAATCATTTGATCATTCAGCAGTACTTGTGGGTTGCTCTGGGCGAAAGGTAATAGCCACATGTAATCTAATCACTAAAACATTATTTGGGTGAAAATACTTCCCAATTACTTATAATACACCCAAACATGACAATCATATTATGAAGAAAATGTACAATTTAAAAAAAAAATTTGTGTTAAATACAAAGCATTCTGTTGCTTAATTATATGCATTCTGCCATCTTTTAACATTGCTTTTACAAAAGGTCAACCACACAATTAAGATGCCAGTCGAATGGTTAATCATTTAAACTGCTATACCTAAACCCATCCACCAAACTACCCATGTTGTTTTTCTGTAATATTTGTCTTGTCTTAACACTTCTTTTTTAACACCTTTTGCCCATGTTTGTATTTTTAGTTGTAACCATTTTCACATCCAAAATGCAATGTTACTGTACGGCCAGTTATTGTTCACAGATTTGAATTTATCCTGGAAATAGTTTTTCTGGAAACTTTCTGCGTTTTTATTACTGTTAAGGACAGATCCTATTCAGATTGGGTGTAGTAATGAGTGATTTTACCACAATCTTCATAGATATTTCAGGATAGACCCATAAGAACTCCTGACTGAACTAAATCCCCATGGTACATCAGAATCAGACATTGATTTGTGAGCAAGCAGGAAAGTAAGCAAACCATTCCAAAATGATCACTTATTAATTCAGTAGGCAGAAACTAGTGTTTTTTTACATTTATATACATTTATGAATCGGATCTAATCCAATGTAATGAGATTTTAAGGGCATCTTAAAGTGGTAAAAAGCTCAAAATATTGTATAGACTACATAAGCTTTAGATCATCTTGCGTTGACAAGAAAGCGTGAGGAAAGCGATGCTATACTTGCAAATGCACTCATGATGTGTTTCTTCAGACACTAATCGGAGATGTCCTGCGGTCATGTGTGTAAATATTTTTGGTTCCCGCAGTTAAATGAAGTCAAACCCTTTCATCATATCCATTGAGTGTTCTCCGGAGAGAAATAAGTTGGATTCACATGCTACATTTTGTGCTACTCTGTACAGTGGATTCATGTCCTGCACTTTCAAATAAAACAAGTCAGACACATAAATGAGCAACACTCATGCATGGTTCTCCGAGGACTGAATCAAAAGGAAAACTCTGTCAGTTTAGACCAGACTGTTCCAGATGTGTCGGTGAGGTACCAGATCAAACCAGACACTGAAAATTATTACCATGTGAAGGTTTTAAGAGGTAAAGTGAGAGACGATGGGAAAAAAAAAACAGCCATTAACCGCTCGCAGTGTTGAGAATGAGCCATATCAGAGAGGGAGACTTCTTCATGAGGGCTGGCAGTCGATCTTTACAGGTTGTTTCCAAACGATGATATATGCTGATGAAATTTTAAGAGAAAGACTGAGTGGGGGAAATGGCAGAGAGTGATAGAATACATGTGGAAAAGCTCTCGTGTGTCTCAAAGTCTGTGTGAACAAGCCGCTCCAGCTGCAGAAATAATGTCATAGCTGATCTGCAAGTATTGGCAGGGAATTTCGCTCGTGGAAGAATGGTAATAAGTTACCTGAGAATCAGCCCTGACTGGCCTGCTTCAAGGATGTTTCATCTTCTGCGTTTAGCCTCGCATATAGTGACAGTGGGGTGAAATGTGTTTGTTTATTAAGTTTGTGTAAACTTGGATGGTTTAATTTTAAAAATTTTTTTGGTGTGTGTGATTCAAGTGTGAACACTGGCATCTTCACCTGGTGTCCAACAAACAAGCAGACCAAGACTGAGATGGAACTCGGGTACGATTTGACTGAAATATGTACACCACAAGGACCAAATACATCCAAATTAAACAAAAAACAAAACCAAACAAGACTTGATGTCACATGATGGAGGGACTAAATTCATAGTATACATGCTATTGTACTGATCAAATGAAAAGAACTGAACTGCAAGTGTTCATACATACCCTCAAATTGCCTTTAGGGCAAGTAGGTGCCTAAAAAAAGTAGGGTCTGCTATTACATGAAATGACACAAACTTTAAATGATTTCCAATATGAGGTACAGTATACCCCAAGGTTGGTATTGTCATTTTTGGGGAGTGTGGTTTTAAATGAGAAAAAAACATAAATAATCAAGTTATCAATATATAAAATGTAAAAATGAAAAATCAACATAAATTATCAAATTATCGAAACATAAAATGCAATAATTGTACATTAAATCACTTTCCTAGTTCCAATTTCCTATTTTACCCAAGGCATTATTAAATATGTAGTAATGTCATTTTATAACTTGCATGTACTGTATGTATGTATATTATTTAACTGTATAAATATGCAATTCACCCAAGTCTAAAATCCCTTCTGTTGCATTTATTTCATCAAAATTACACAAAAAAATTATAATTACAAATCGAATAGTTGTTTTCTATTTTAATAAATTAAAACATCTTGCTGGTTTCTGTGATGCTAAATATGAATCTTCATTACTGCACACGAAAAATGATGCTGCTGTTTGTTTAAACTACTTATTAAAATGAGCTGAAACAACACAATTCTTGAGGTTTTTTTTGGGACAACTTAATTGTTTTATGTTCAATCCACCAATAAATTACCTTAATTCCTTCATGTTGTCCCAACAGTAATCGATTGTGTGGATCCCAGCATTTTTATTACAGTGTGCGCTCTTCATTGCCACATACAGTAAAGCATTCCTTATGATGAAACAGCTTACTAATATTTTTGTAGAAACTGAGTGATTCATTCTTTTAATGTCACCGCCACTCAGCATAACAGATACATTTGTTAAAATGGCGCAACATGCATATTCTGACCTTTTTTCTGCTTGCTCAAACCTATTTAAAATGAGCTGAAACAACACAATCCTTCAGATTTTCTCTACAGAAAATGTATGTTAACCTAATTAATTTGTGTAGAGACAACATAAATGATGTGGAGCCCTGCATTTTTACAGTTTCTTTAAAAAAATATATAAAAGATTCTGATTAAATATGTTATCATTACTGCTTTTTACATTTATTACAAACTTTGTTAAAAATTGGGACGATGCAGTGAGTCGTTCTTGTTCTAAATACAAGAGTTTATATATATATACATACATACTATTGTTACCATGAATGATGTTTTGACTATCTTCTGTAAATCATCATAAAAATGTATGATAGGGTTTTATTTTTTTGCTTTGAAAAAACAATCTAATGAAACATTCTAATGTCTAAAAGAAAATCTTTCATTGATCGATTGATAGTGATTGATGCTTAAAACCCCTATTTGTTTCTTTCATATATATTAAGTATATAATGTACTTTTAATAGCTAAATATAGTCACAAATATATTCCAGCAGGCATTTGAATGTAGATATTATTAAACAATATTGTACAAAATATTGTACCACAGATGTGGTTAAAATATAGACAAACCCACAGCTGGAAACAATTTTGAAATAGTTTTTTAAGTTTTTTATTAATTGCTTGGCTTGTACAATTTTTTACCCAAATTTGAATTAAACAAGTCCAGAATGTTTTAATTGTTGGATTTCTATAGCTCAGCGACAACAGATGTTAGACAATGAAGACACTTCAAAAGTAAATACAAAATTAATTTGAGATTCTTTACTCAACCAATGCATATTTGTGTATTTTTGCCACCCGCCTTCGTCTCTGTTCAAAAACGACTGATTCAGTCCATTTCACTTCATTATCTGCCTAACATACTCAAAATACGGCGGCGAGTCTGCAGTGAGCTTTGCCTTGTGTTTCTGATACACATGGACAGGACAGAGATTCATTCTGTCGGCCTGTGCCAAAGAATGTCTCTTTTCTCTTTCTTTTTCCTCTCTCTTGTCTTTCAGGCACGCCATCCGTGTCCCCAACAGCTGCCAAGTCCGTCATGGCTGCTGCCAGTGCCTGATGCTTCATAGCGGAGCGAGTAGTCATGGAGGCTGGGAAGGCTTTTAGGTTCAAGCTGCTCTCTTGGCACACTTGAATCGAGCCCCGTGCCAATGCATCTCACAGGGCCTTTGCCTCCTAAACACGGATCCCCCTCTAAGAGCCTGGGCCCCCAAAACAACTCCATCTACTCTCCCGGTGCCAGCCAGAGGATTTATCCAACGTCTTTATATGTTGTTCATATAAATGCAGCCTTACTGCACTGGTCCCCATGCATTTTTTTGGTGATGGGAGAATTTGGTGGTTGTGTTATTTGCAAATTTTTTAAATAAATGTTTTTTTAAATTATCATAACTTTAGAGGGTATTTAATAACTCCTACAAGTATTTTATACCATTACTGTGATTTAAATGCAATATAAACACAGAATGTAACATGTTTGTGATATAGGAGGTCAATAAAAATGTGTGTATAAATATTAATGATATTAATTTTAGATATGTTGTCAGGTTAATAAAAAACTACATTTTTTTAAATGATAATTTAAAAAGTGATTTTTTGTGAAATTAAATGTAATGCTTGAAACAGCTATTTAATTTTGTTTATTGTTTTTATGACAAATTAAAAATAAATGTTTTACTAGAAAATATTAGCTGCTCTATCAAAAGCTGATCATTATATCTTTGACCCTTTGGGATAAAAAAAACCCTGAAATCCACTAATATACTAAGATGTAACGTGAAATTAAACAAGGCACATTTTCAAATCTTTATTATTTTCACGTTTCTTCTTGCAGCTGTTTTTTTTCCTATGTTTGCTTCTGTCGGCTGAAAGAAGAGCTATATTTTTAGCTTCCCCCAAAACGCACCTAATACCGCAATGATTTCTCATGAAACTTGAAATCCTCAGCACTCCCTGTGACTCAAACTTGCATCTGATTCCCATCAGCCTTTTGATGTCAGCAGGAGGACACAAGACACAGCACATCCCATCCTAAAAGATGAAGCGCCTGATCGTCCTACTACGCCGTCATGCTCTCATCCATATGTATGCACACTGAGCCCATTCACAGAAGATTTACAGCTTTAAATTACCGCCTCTTAATCTGTATGTTTCCACCCACGGCACCGCTGCAGCAGTCACAATTTCTTGTTTCTCATTGTACACTGTAAAAAAATGCTGGGTTTCACACAATCAATTTGTGTTGGGACAAGATGAAGGAATTAAGTTAACATTAGTTTTTATAAATTTAACTGTACTAAACATAAAACAGTTAAGTTGTCCCCCCCCAAAAACCCTTAAGAATGATGTTGTTTCAGCTTATTTTAAGTAAGTAGTTTGAACAAACAGCAGATGTAATTTTTAAGGGTTTCTGTTGGATGTACCAGTGAACATAACCGTCTCCATAGACTCTCAACCGAGCCACTGAGGACATTGTGGAAATGTACAGATGAATGTACAGGAAAAAAAAACATTACACCAGTTTGCTTCACCAATGAGGGTGACATTTATTGCACATTTATTAACTTATTGTTCTGAATATTATTATAGGATGACTCTCCTTATCAAAGCGTACCTTTTGGAAAAAATACTTTTTGAAGACTGAATCTTGTTGTTTTTAAAGAAAATACTTCATATGGCACACCAATGGACCCTTTTCGCATTTCCCTATTTTTCAGCAATGTTTCTGTCCTTTTACATTGTTTTGTGCATAACATTCATTCATTCATTTTCATTTCCTTTATTAATCTGGGGTCGCCACAGCGGAATGAACCGCCAACTTATCCAGCATATGTTTTACGCAGTGGATGCCCTTCCAGCTGCAACCCATCTCTGGGAAACATCCATACACACCCATTCACACTCATACACTACGGACAATTTAGTCTACCCAATTCACCTATACCGCATGTCTTTGGACTTGTGGGGGAAACCGGAGCACCCGGAGGAAACCCACGCCAACACAGGGAGAACATGCAAACTCCACACAGAAACGCCAACTGACCCAGCCGAGGCTTGAACCAGCGACTTCTTGCTGTGAGGCGAACGTGCTACCCACTGCGCCACTGTGAGGCCCTGCATAACAAATATAGTAACTCATTGTATATTAATTGCTACTATTTTGTAACCACAAAATATCCCAAATACAAATAAGGTAAAAAGAACAAGTTAAACAACAACTGCGTCATATTTGGCGCTAATCACACAGCGATCTCAAAATGTTTAAGAATAACAAGTAAATAAGCTCACCAAGTTGAAAACAGTAACTAATCATGTTTTAAGTCAGTTTTTCAAATTGTTAGAACATTTAGAAACATGCATGCACTCTAGGTCAAGGGAACATGTTTTTTTACTACTGGCGCCACCTATCTTTGCGGGTGTATGCTATTATTGATGTAATATTCCAGATTATGTATATAAGAAGATATCATTGGGCCTCACAGTGGCGCAGTGGGTAGCACGTTCGCCTCACAGCAAGAAGGTCGCTGGTTCGAGCCTCGGCTGGGTCAGTTGGCGTGTCTGTGTGGAGTTTGCATGTTCTCCCTGTGTTGGCGTGGGTTTCCTCCGGGTGCTCCGGTTTCCCCCACAAGTCCAAAGATATGCGCTATAGGTGAATTGGGTAAGCTAAATTGTCCGTAGTGTATGAGTGTGAATGGGTGTGTATGGATGTTTCCTAGAGATGGGTTGCAGCTGGAAGGGCATCCGCTGCGTTAAACATATGCTGGATAAGTTGGCGGTTCATTCCGCTGTGGCGACCCCAGATTAATAAAGGGACTAAGCCGAAATGAAAATGAATGAATGAATGAGAAGATATCATTTATTTAGATGCATTTCCATTTTAAAAATATCATCTTATATTCTGAACAATATGGTATGCGCTTTATAGTGAGGTGTTGGACTTTTTAACGTTTGCAAAAGGCAACACTTCAGAACTGAGCAGTAACATGCTAGTCGATGAGTTAAAACTGAAACTAAACCTTAAACTGCATAAATGTATTCGCTAAACCTTCAGAAATCTCCTGGTTTAGTTTAGAAGCTGCTTTTCATCATTGTCGAACCAGTTTGAACATGTTAGGCTGACTTTTTTTTTTTTTTTGGTAAGAGATTTACTTGTTTTGTTGTTTCTAGAGTTTGAGAACTAAAGTATCTGCTCTCTTCTTAAAAGCAGTGCATTTGCATTTAAAGGGATACACACAGAAACTGTTATTGCTTACACCCCAGTAGTGAAGAATTGGACAAGTTGTAATAATTGATCAGCCACAGACACATGCATCTTTTTGCATCTTTATTAGTTAATCGTTTCACATTTGATGTTGTAGACTGGCAGGATTTTTACAGCTCCACTGCTGATAATGTCAAACATCAGTGACGTGTATGGTAATAAAATGCTGATATGTCAGATATGGGCCAAACGCTGTCCTGGTGTTTGGAATGGTGTCTGGAGCCAAACGGGAATCGTAATAGAGCCTGTCTGTGTCACTGTGGCCTCGGCACCATCTGCTGCCAACGTCACCCTCCCATGACTGGCATCACTGCTGCCAGGTATTAATGAACCTGGGATAAGTACAGTCTGACCCTTTTAGTCTGGTTTGATTTGATGAGAAAATGGGTCAGTAGTATAATTCTCTCTGTCATTTATTATGCATTTTATCTCTGTTGTTTAGATATCTCCGTTGTGTTGCGTAATAAAACGTGAGTCAAAACTTTTCATACTGGATTCATCGCTGTTGATAAACTGGTTGTAATGTATGGAACTGTGGTTTCTAAAGAGAAAATGATTATTAACATCAGTGTTTCCCAAACGTTTTGTTGTATTTATAAAAAGAGACGCATAAGTTAGGCTCATGGATTCCTTCAGCAAAAGAAAATGCGACTAACTTTTAAAAAAATATTTCAGTTAGTATTAAAGTTTTAAAGTCATAGTAATTTTGTTGTCATTTATTTTTATTCTCATCATTATTTAAAAAATATATACATAGTCTACATATTTTAAAACTACATAAAACCAACAACAGCAGTACTACTTTTACAAGTACTTCATTCATTCATTCATTCATTTTCATTTCGGCTTAGTCCCTTTATTAATCTGGGGTCGCCACAGCGGAATGAACCGCCTACAAGTACTTCAGTCTCATGTAAAAGTACTTGTATAGCCTGTCTTATGTGTATAGTTTAAGTATTTTATTCTATTTTATAATATATGTTAGTTATGCATAGGTCTTTTATAATAGCTCTTATGTCCAATGTTGTGTTTGTACTTATGATTAATCCATGTAGCACCGTTGTCCTGCGAGACACGACATTTCATTCCTCTGTATGTCCACACATGTAGCAAAATGACAATAAAGCACGACTTGACTTGACTTGACTATATCTGTATAAAAATAGTTTTACGTTTTTATATACATACAGATTTGCATAAGGATTTGTTTTCTGTTTATTTGGTTGCTTTCATACATTGAATTTACAGTATTTCTGTGTGGAGTTTGCATGTTCTCCCAGTGTTTGCGTGGGTTTTCTCCGGGTGCTCCAGTTTCCCCCATAAGTCCAAAGACATGTGCTACAGGTGAATTGGGTAAGCTAAAAATTGTCCGTAGTGTATGTGTGTGAATGGAAGTGTGTGGGTGTTTCCCAGTGATGGGTTGCAGCTGGAAGGGCATCCGCTGCGTAAAACATATGCTGGATAAGTTGGCGGTTCATTCCGCTGTGGCGACCCCAGATTAATAAAGGGACTAAGCCGAAAAGAAAATGAATGAATGAAAATTAAATTGTATATGTTGCTGAATATCTGAAAACAAACTTCTCTTTCATTCACGCCACCAAAAATGCTTTTCTTACAACGAGTTTGTTTTGTTTCTAGTCCAATTATCGAAAAATTCTCAAATCAAGAAGCATTTTCTAGATGAGCAAAAACATTGTCTTGTTTTCAGAGATAATATTCATTCATTCATTCATTTTTATTTGAACCGCCAACTTATCCAGCATATGTTTTACGCAGCGGATGCCCTTCCAGCTGCAACCCATCTCTGGGAAACATCCATACACACCCATTCACACTCATACACTACGGACAATTTAGCTTACCCAATTCACCTATAGCGCATGTGTTTGGACTTGTGGGTGAAACCGGAGCACCCGGAGGAAACCCACGCCAACACGGGGAGAACATGCAAACTCCACACAGAAACGCCAACTGACCCAGCCGAGGCTCGAACCAGCGACCTTCTTGCTGTGAGGCGAACGTGCTACTCACTGCGCCACTGTGAGGCCCCAGAGATAATATGTCAAAGCTAAATAATCTGCCAATGGAGTAAGCAAAATAATATTTTTTGTTTATAATTTATTTGTATTTATATTTGTTATTTTGCTTACCCCACTGGTAGATTATTTAACTTGTAAGCTTAAGAAAAACATTTTTTTGTAGTGCAGTAAAAGAAAATTTGTTGCATGTTTTACAGAAATGGACAATTTAATGAATTCAGTTTTTTTGTAGTAAGCAAAAGCTCTTTGATATTTATGTCAAACATTGCAGAGCTCAACAACACCCCTTAAACTTTATTCTTGCTTTTTGCTAATTGCAAGTGTGTCTGAAATGCAAACAATTGATTTTCCTCTTTTAGAGCTCTGTTCTCGACAGTAATGTGCTCTTTGCACAATTTAGCTCCTTAACGCCATGGTAGGGATAATGTTGGCCATATGTTCTGCCCAGCTCAAGGGCACCACTAGAGCTCTGCCACCTAGAAGAGAAGCAGGACGGCTGAACTCGCGCCTGCTGCACCCCTGAGCGCTAAGTGGCAAATCCCAGTCATGGAAAAGAGTGTAATTACCACAAATGGCTGCCAGAGCCCACTTGAAAGTAAAAAAAAATGGTGGAAAAGACTGATTAATGAAGAGGTTGTTTGTTTAAGTGTCCTGTTTAATTAGGCAGTCAATTTATCATAGTTAGCAGCAGTAATTACTCCACTTCTTTAATATGTGGAGGCTGTAGAAGGTTTGGGTGAAGCAGTGATGGTGAAGGTCAGGCCGCTGAATGATTGCTGAAGCGTGTGGGAGGGCTGTGGTGCAGCTTCTCCACTGTTTTCCCCTGATTCATCAACACTGACTTACTGCTGCAATTCAGTGTCTGAGTGGGCCGAAACCAATTGCAAGTCATGCAACAGTTTTGTGTTAATCATCCGGGCGTATGCTTGAGTGCTTGTGTGGCAAGAGGGAAGATGATACAGCATTTTAGACATCGTGTTTTTGACTGTAAGGTATTGTAAGGACATTTTTTGAGGAGTTGTTGGTTCTGTATAATTAACCCTTAACGCTTTTGTGTTGACACTATCAAGGAATGAAGAGGAAAATCGTTTTAAAAAACTGGCAGATACTGAGATACAAACACTTGTGATTTTTACAGTCTGTTAAAGGCACAATATGTAAGATTATTTCTTTAAATTATTCAAAAATCACTACAACAGTGTTATGTATTTTGCTGAATTACAGTCAAGCCCGAAATTAAAGTAAAAAAGTTTTTTTTGGGAGATAGATTATTTTATGCTCAATCAACTTAAAATTGTAAAAAAACCAAAACAAAAAAACAAACATTGATAACTTGATCAATTTGCATTGGGATGACATGAAGGAATTGAGTGGAACCCAGCATTTTTTACAGTGTATTCATGCCCCTGGGGTATGAATAATTTTGGGCTTGACTGTATATACTTACATTATTCCACATTTTGAAGGATGTTTAAATCCAGACAAATAAGCAATTTTAACTATTGACATGGGCCGACATGCTAATGATGTCATACACCCTCAATTATCAGTTTGGGAAACACCAAAGATGACTATGCTGTATCATTTATTAGACTGCACAGAACAGCATTATAACTAAACCCTAAAATATAATTAGTATGATAAAACAGAGCTGCTTCTTCTTCTCGTGATCATGACCATAAGAACCGGAAGTGTTGGACTGGGGTATAATAAAACCTCCAATGCTTTTGTGCCGTGTCGTGCTGGTCTCTTACTAGAAATTGCTTCAGCAGCCTTCTTTCCCTTCAGTGGCTTTGGCATTACTCTGCTTCATATTACATATATTGAACATGATTTCAGCAGGAGTCACATTGGATATAATGAAGATGAAAACTCCCATGATTCCACACTCAGTCACAGTGTCATCGAAACTGTCTTAAGAACTTTGCAAATTGTATAGTCAGAAAAGCTATAACAAGAGTTTAAACTGACAGTTTGATCATGCTTCCATATTATTTGACTTGTTAAATCTGTAAAAATGCCGCCCTTTTCTGGAAAGTGAAGCAGCAACGCATTAGCATTTAAAAACACTTGCTTTGCTTCAATCCACAAAAAGGGATTTACAGCATGGCATAATAAATGATCCATGAGGTATTTTGAGCTTGAATTTCACAAACACATTCTAGAGACACCTGATACTCATATTACATCTTGTAAAAAAGGACATAATAGGAACACTTTAAATGCCTCTTTTAAACTATGTTTATCAAGATGCTTGTTCAAAACAAGCTTTATTGTTTACAAGACAATAAAGCTATTTTTGAGCCCGTCAAGCATATATGGAGACACAAGTGATTCTTGTGCATTTATCCTGTTTCACAGACAAATTAACCCACAAGCTTATTCAATTCAATTCAATTCAATTCAATTCAAGTTTATTTATATAGCGCTTTTTACAATGTAGATTGTGTCAAAGCAGCTTAACAAGTTCAATTAAAGTCCACATTTTTGAGTTTAGTTCAGTTCAGTTCAGTTCAGTTCAGTTCAGTTTAGTGTGGTTTAAGTTTCACTGGTGAAAGTTCAAACACTGAAGAGCAAATCCACCGAAGCGCAGCTCCACAAATCCAAGCAGGCCAGTGGCAACAGTGGAGGAAAAAAAACTTCACCAAGCTTAATGGGTTAGTTCACCTAAAATTAAAAAATAGGTTATTAATTACTCAACCTCATATCATTCCATTCCCCTGAGACCTTCGATCATCTTTGAAACACAAATTAAGATATTTTAGGTGAAATCTGAGTGCTTCCTCATCCTCTATAGATGGCAGGGTTCCAGACTCATTCAAAGTCCAGAAAGATACCACAAACATCCTCAAAACAGACCATATGCCTTCAGTGGCTCAATTGGATTATTATCAAGCTATGAGAATACTTTTGTGTGCACATAAAATAAAATGGATGCTTTATTCAACAGATTCTGCTCTTCAGTGTCAGTTTATTGTGGACGTTCAGGAGAACTGTGCTCTGTTGTTTTATAAAGACCTCATGCTTGGAATATGACATAAGGTGGAGAAATTAAAAACAAAATATTCATTTTTGGGTGAACTCACACTTCATGACAGAATTTTTGTCTGTCCCTGCAGCCATGCTACTGCGAAAAAAAGTTCCTCTTCTGATTCACACCTCTATAAAACATTTCAGCTTTTACAACATGAATGAGTGAGGTCTGATGACTGTGCTACTGTGCAAAGTTCCACATATGAATCATAGTGGAAAAAAATACATCACACTCATAAAAAATAAAATCATTTTGTTATGAACAAATATTTGCAGTTGGAGCTTGTGTAAACTGACCTTATCAATTGACTTAAGTAGAACGATGCAATGCAGCAATACAAAGACAAAGGCAAAATGTCCTCAACTGCACCCTCAGCTGCAATAATACTTTTGTTTTGTTTTGATTCTCTGGCATGGCTAGAAACGGCCCATTAGAAGTTCATCTCGATCCTAATTCTTTCTCTTGTCTTTGTTTGGCGAGTGCTGATTGAGAACATGTGCTCGAGCGGGAGGTGGAGGAAAGAATTGGGAGCTGATGCGAACAGGCCTGCTTCCTGTGGCTGAATTATTCACAGGCCTGTGCGGTTCACAGCTCTTCCCAACGGCTAGACATCACAACGCCTAGCCAGACACCACAACATGCTGTTTTTCTGCTATTTTCACTGCGTTGACCGCAAACTGTAATTTAGCTGCATTAATCCTTGTGAAAAGAGTGTGGTGGAGGGGACGACGTGGGCAGGACGTGCTGCATGGCTCGCCTGGAAAAATTGTCCAGTCTCCCGTTCTTGGGTTTGGAGCTGTTGGATGTGACCAGGCCCTTGTCAAATGTGCAACTGCATGCTGGGCCGCTTTGTTCTCTCGGATTGCTGAGGTCTGGACAAACATTATAGGTTGGGATGAAACGTTTGCTAACAGTCGGGGTTCTCAAATTTAGATGTACTGTATCAGACTAGGCCTGAATTAAAGGGTCATGTTTTTATATGTCAGCCTAGTTTCATTATTATCCATTTTAATTTGCATGGTCTGTTAAAATTCTTGATTCTGATTGGCTGCAAGTTGTGCAATAAAACTGTTTATCTCACAGGTAGTTCCAGCCATTTTGATCACTAAAATGTGCTTCCCTCAAACATTAATAATAACCGTAGTAACTCGTAACAGTAACATAGTAACAGTTGCCAGAGTCTTCATTCCTCTGTGTAATCTTGAGGACACCAAAGCTGAAGGGAACTAACCAACTCTAGCTAAAAGATAGCTAACACATGTTAGCATGAGCTATTAGAGGCAAACACCCTCTGCTTTACATCAGGCTGTTCTTTGCCTCCACGTCATGCATTTAAAATCCTTTAACGCATGGCAATATGTTGATTACCCCTTACTAATACACAGTATATTCTACCTCTGTATTTTTGTACAAAATGACAAATAGGCACTTAAGTTGCTAGTCTAAATTTACCAGCCTTTAAAGAATTCTGTATTAATTTCACATTATACAATATTATAATGTGATACCAATT
>CAIGQW010000317.1:1239026-1259276 GCA_903798125.1 Danio choprae | reverse complement strand
CTGAGCCACCGTGCCGGCCTTATACACTCTATTAAGTACTGAAACATAGTTTTGTTAATGTCTGTGCTATTATTCTTAAGTTGTGCTTGTAAATCCTAAACAATGATGCTGATGTAGTAATTTCTCTGACACTTTGCACCAAAGAGCAATGACCCACTAAAGGTGTTCTGGAGTACTTTGCTTACATAGCAGCAAACCTATCATCCTATCTATTATGACAGCATTTCATCATAACCGTCATCTGACAGTAAGTGTCAAAGCAGGGTCAACGCTATTTTCCCTGGCCCAACTGAATAAACAAGGCATGCTGGTGAAGCTAGAGCACATGCTAGAGCCGCTATTATCATGACATGCTCCGTTGCTAACTGGAAACATTAGTCTGCAGTAACAGCAAACTCCAGAGGCTTGTCAAAGTGGTTGTTTAACAAGCAGGTGGTGAGGTCCTTCTCTCCTAAACCTCATTCTGTTTGGGTCTCAGTCCCACTCACCGTCTCTCAGCAACCCGGCACTACAGCCACCAAAACATGTCCTGCATGCTTGAAAAAATAAATAAAAAGAAAGCAGCCTAATTTATGTGAAGGCATTACGACAGCCAGAAATCTGTCTGCGACACTCCGTAAGTGGACTTAAGAGCACACAGCGACATGTTCAGCAATTCCATGCCCATCTTTGCCCAGAAAATTACATAGTGACATACCGGTCCTGCTTAAGTATGTCTGATTATTAATGTTTCGAGCTCCTCCTACTTGAACTGAGAAGCCAGAGGAAAGATGGCTGTGGGAATTCAAGAACAATTTATGAAGCCTTCATCGTTCACAATTGGAAGAAATAATAGAGGCTAGTGAACAGTGCTTTACAAAGTAACTAAGGCACTTAAAAAACAGGCCTTTGCACTGAATGACCTCAGCTCATCTGCAGCCACAGCACATGTCTCTCACAGGACGTCACTAGTCTTGCACAGGACATCACTACACTCTCATAGGATGTCACAAGTCTTTCACATACATCACTAGTCTCTCACATGACGTCACTAGTCTCTCACAGACATCTCATGTTACAGCTAAAGATATAAATTAGCCTCAAATTATAGTTTTGACTTGGCTGACAATATTAATCTAAATATGTATTCTGCTCAAAGAAAACAATACACATTGACTCAAACATAAAATATTGTTTTTATAGACCATGATTAATTAATTGAATTACTTTGGTTCGACTCAAAATGAAAATCCAATTAAAAATGTGCTTTGGACTAAACTATAATAAATACATATAATGGCTATGATATTGCTAGTTTCTTTATTTTCCATAATGAGGTACACAGATGGTGATCAAACTCACATTAGAAGTAAATAAAAACTGAAAGCACATAAGCAGAAGTTTTTTTTCATGTGGTCACATAACATATGAGAAAAATGAGAAAAAGTAATGTTTATAAGTTTACCTAGGGGGTTAGTCTTTTAGAAACGTTCACTTTCCTTTAATCTTTCACATTCAATATAAAAATGTACTATGATTGAAAGTTTCACTCTCAAAAGACTTCACTAGTCTCTCACAGGATGTCACAAGTCTCTCACATACATCACTAGTCTCTCACAGGATGTCACAAGTCTCTCACATACATCACTAGTCTCTCACAAACATCGCTAGTCTCTCACAAACATCACTAGTCTCTCACAAACATCACTAGTCTCTCACAGGATGTCACAAGTCTCTCACATACATCACTAGTCTCTCACAAACATCACTAGTCTCTCACAAACATCACTAGTCTCTCACATACATCACTAGTCTCTCACAAACATCACTAGTCTCTCACAGGATGTCACAAGTCTCTCACATACATCACTAGTCTCTCACAATCATCACTAGTCTCTCACAGGATGTCACAAGTCTCTCACAAACATCACTAGTCTCTCACAAACATCACTAGTCTCTCACAAACATCGCTAGTCTCTCACTGGACATCTCTAATCCACAAAGTCACCACCTAAATTTAACTAAACAAATAGATATGTCTCCCATTAAGTAATTACTGCATGGATGATTGTGTTTCATCTGGTAACGAGCTATTTAATCCTAACTGATGCAGATTGTAGCTCCTCATTTCTTAACCATGTCGAAAGACAGATCCCGTGGTCGTGTAAACGATGTTAATCTGTTTCAGAAAGGTCAAACTATTGACATGCAGCAAGCAAAGTAAACATCTAAGGATATTGCTGAAACTACTCAAATTGAGTTAAGAACTGTCCAACACATTATTAAAAACTGGAAGAATAGTGGGGAACCATCAGCTTTGTGGAAGAAATGTGGTAAAAAAAATATCTTGAATGACAGAAATTGACAATCACTTAAACATCTGGTGAAATCAAGTAAAAACAACAACAGTGTAACACAGCTATGTTCAATAGTGAAATGAAGAGCATTTTCAAATGCACAATGCAAAGGGAACTCAAGGGATTGGGACTAAACAGCTGTGTAACATTAAGAAATCCACATATCAGTGAAGCAAATTGGGAAAA
The DNA here is from genome assembly GCA_903798125.1 of Danio choprae. Taxonomy (NCBI): domain Eukaryota; kingdom Metazoa; phylum Chordata; class Actinopteri; order Cypriniformes; family Danionidae; genus Danio; species Danio choprae. Next base: position 1,256,754 of record CAIGQW010000317.1, on the reverse strand, counting down.
AAATATCTCAAAAAGAGTGTCATAATTTCTGACAAATCTAGATTTACCCTGTCCAGGGTGGTGGGCACATCAGGGTAAGAAGAGAGGTGGATGAAGTGCCTAGTGTCGACCCTACAGCACAAGCCTTTAAGGATTATGATCTGGGGATGCTGCAGTGGGTCAGGTCAAAGTTTAGAAGTTTTCTGTGCCCAAAGAATGAAGTCACCTGACTACCTGAACATACTGAATGACCAGGTTATCCCATCAATGTTTTTTTTTCCTTTCCTGACGGCATAAGCATATTTCAAGATGACAATGCCAGGAATCATAGGCTCAAATTGTGAAATGTTTAGGAAACATGAAACATCATTTGGACACATGGATTGGCCACCACAGAGTTCAAAACTTCACCCGATTGAGAATCTTTGGGATGTGCTGGAGAAGACTTTGCAAAGTGGTCTGACTTCCATTATCAAGACAATATTTTTTGGAAAATACATATGCAATTCTGGACGGGAACAAATGTTGTGACATTGCAGAATCATATTGAACCCATTCCACAATGAATACATGCCATAATCTAAGCTAAATGTAGTCCAACAAAATATTACAGTGTGTTCCTTTGTTTTGGATGGGCAGTGCATATACTGTACACATTTACATGTGATTTTGTCTATATAATATATGTGTTTCTGCCATGTTTTAAATTGACATACCCCTTCCATTGTCATTGCCCTAGAGTTTCTCACTTGTAAATACAACTACACTCATCATTCATATGCTCACAATTTAAAACTACAATTTTTCTGACTTTATTTGAAAATAATATTCACATCAATTGTTGCATCCTTTTTAACCGGGGATCATTAAATGCTACGTGCGTCCTCGACGTCTTCAAAGAGCAGATTGATTTTTTTCATGATTTTTCTTTTAAAATATTCATTCATTCATTTCAGCTTAGTCCCTTTATTAATCTGGGGTCGCCACAACGGAATGAACCGCCAACTTATCCAGCATATGTTTTACGCAGCGGATGCCCTTCCAGCTGCAACCCATCTCTGGGAAACATCCATACACACCCATTCACACTCATACACTACAGACAATTTAGCTTACCCAATTCACCTATATCGCATGTCTTTGGACTTGTGGGGGAAACCGGAGCACCCGGAGGAAACCCACGCCAACACGGGGAGAACATGCAAACTCCACACAGAAACGCCAACTGACCCAGCCGAGGCTCGAACCAGCAACCTTCTTGCTGTGAGGCGAACGTGCTACCCACTGCGCCACCGTGAGGCCCTTCTTTTAAAATATAGACTATGTAAATCCACATGATCTAACACCAACGCTTGTGTAAAAATGCTTCAGATATTCAGACAGAGTAATTATGACTGCTAATCAACTTGTGAAATTCTTACACAGAAAAGGATAAAAGGTTTGAAATTGTAGTTCATTAATACAGGCCACGTGCTACAGCAGTGAACTAAGCCCTTGGTGTTTTTCATCACTGTTCTCACAGATTGTACGTCCAATCATAACTTTTCGAGTGTGCCAAAATCCACTGGCTTTCAGATGGGCTCCCGTCTTCTAGCAGAGACAGAAAGAGTGTGAGTCTGTCTATCATGGGATTGTGACCTTAACTGAAGAGGCAGTTAGAGGACAAATCCTGTGTCTTTGTCTTTCTTTGGTTCTCTCTCTTTCAGTCTGCAGCTGTTGCTCTTGTTTTCTTTGGGTATAATGAGGCAGTGCCGGTGCTGCAGGTTCTCATGATCTAATAGTTGGAGCGTTCAGACAGAGTTCACTCACTTGCTGCTGTTTTTGAGGGGAGACCACAGACATTTCCTTTGAATGTCTGCTCTCATGTCCTCTGCTGCTTTCCCTGCTTGAACTCTGATGATTGTTGAGGATCGTGAGAATTGAAACAAGAAATTGCATAAAAAGAGAGACTATGAAATAGTGTGTTCCTGTGTGTATTCTGTACTAACTAAAGATATGGTGGTGATTAAAAATATTTATCATATAATTTGATTTCAATATGAGTTTTTTCCCCTGTTCTGAGGCATAAATCTCCACTTCAGCAGCACTTACATCTTTACAGTTTTATGCATATCTGTACTCTGAAGGTTTTTACATTTATATAAAGCATTTTATTCTACAAAGAATTGTGGAAATGTATTTGGAATTATGAAGTAATTTGCATGTTGAAACATAACCCCTAATCAAACGGGAAAATATGATGATATATATTCATTATTCTTTAACCCTATTATCTCACAGTGTCTTTTCTAATTACATGTACATCTATTCATTCTTTGCATGCATTAACTTTATAAGTTCATGACATTTTTTATCATTCTTTTTTCTATCAGTTTCACTTTTGTCTCCATATTGCATGAGTAACTGTTTTATGCAACATTTTCCATATAAAACCACCATTCACACACAAAGCATGATTAAATGGAAAGTTTCCAGTAAATCATCTGTTATCTGAATGCACACACACCATCATATACTGTACGGTGGAATAAATATCTGGTCTATGTATTCTGACATCAATGAGAGAATTTTTCATGGCATTGTATAGTGCATTGTTTCAAAATGATAAATATTTTTCTCTGATACCTGCATAGTAGGTATGTGGCTTAGGTAAGTTCTAGATGTCACCAGAAACATTTTTATATATGTTTATATAGACAAATTTCCCCTATAAATCAGACGAATTTCCCCTATAAATCAGAAGCTCTATATTGACCATATTTGATATGGTTGTGTATATTAGTGAGCTCTGTGCTGACACTTCCACAGCCCAGTGCTTGCTCTCTCTCTCTCTCTCTCTCTCTCTCTCTCTCTCTCTCTCTCTCTCTCTCTCACATACACACCCACACGCACGCACGCACGCACGCATGCACGCACGCACGCACGCAAGCACGCACGCACACACACACACGTTGTATTCTGAAATAAACACATGCAAAATAATCATACAATTTCAACAAATTAAATATGCCTGGTTAAATTTCAACTGAAGTGGTAGAAAAGTGGTTTATTTTAGCTAGCCATTAACTAAATTGGCCGTAGTGTATGAGTGTGTGTGAATGTGAGAGTGTATGGGTGTTTCCCAGTACTGGGTTGCGGCTGGAAGGGCATCAGCTGCGCAAAACATATGCTGGGATAGTTGGCGGTTCATTCCGCTGTGGTGACCCTTGATAAATAAGAGACTAAGCTGAAGGAAAATGAACGATGAATGATTTCTCCTGATATTTCACAATACATTAATGTTAATTTACGCTTGTTATAATTGACAGGACCACATCTATGTGTAAGGTTTTACACCAGATACTGTGTCAAGGTTTAGCAAGTTGTGCGTTTAACCTCTCTCCCCTTCCTCCGCAATGCAGGGTTCATTTACTTCAAAGTGACCTCAGTGTCTATAAAAATATGATGTATTTTCCTGTCAGAGGCTTACACTTTGGCAGCGTGCTCTGTCTGTATGTTTAGGAGCATGGTTTTCAGATTTCCTAGCAAGCGACAACACTGATATTCATGCACAGAGACAAATACAAGACGAGTAAAGATTTGACCCGCAACAGGAGTACACAGGACTGCGCTGCCTTTTTTTGGTGAAGGTTAAGTGCTGACAGACTTGTCTAAACCTCCAGATGCTCCCTGTGCCTTTAGTGCCACATAAACCACATCAACTCTCCCTGACGCCATCATGTGCATTGGCAAGCTTTTCCTGCCATGTGATCAGCATGGATGCAGTCTAGACGTTCCTTAGTTAGAGCACGTGTCGAATAAGGAAGCCTGGGCCTGAGCTAAAGTGAGGCGGACATTTCTGAATGCCGCCCAAATGGAAGAAATACGGAGAAAATCAGCAGCAGATGTTATGAGAAGTGTTTTGTGAGAGAGGTGAAGGTCAGTCAGAGGGGTCTGTAATCTGTTAGCTGCGACGATGAGTCAGTGTGGGTGGGCTCTTCATCACTTATTCAAAGCCGCTTGATGCTAAGAACATTATCTTGATCCACACTTGAAGAGGTCTTTAATACTTGAAGGGAGTAACAGGCTGGGAATGGTTGGCATGTAGAACAAGCTACTTATTAATTTACTTATTAACTTATTCATTTATTCTGTCAATAGATTATTTACAATTTATGTGTTGATTTCAATTGATTCTTGTTTTTTTAATTGTCACAGTATTAAACATTCTTTTTTCATGTTTTATTTTTTATTGACCAACGATAGTGAAACTGGCCTTTTTATCTTGTTTTTAAAATAGACCATCAAAAGTGAAACTAGCCTTTTTTATATTATTTTTTTTTTGACAATCAATAGCGAAACTGACCTTTTATATCTTTTTAAAATGGAAAATCAATAGTGAAACTGGCCTTTTATTATCTTGTTTTTTTTTTATTGACCTGACAAACCTGACATGTTTTCTTTTTTAATGACCATCCATAGTGAAACATATCCCCCCCTAATAATTCATGGCCTGGAGTCAATTACTATTGTGTTTAGGACTAATTGCTTGTGTTTTTCATTCTAAGCCTACTACATTGCTAATTACAAAACATCATTTTATGGAGATTGACCTGAATTATTAACACACTGTAAAAAAATAAATGGTTTAGAAAGCATGAAAAATAAGGTAACTTGATTCAGGAAAACAATTGATGAGTTTCATAGTTCTCAACATCAGCAACACTTTGTTTAGCCAACCTAAATGTGTTTGTTCACGCAATGTTGATTGTCGTGTTGTGCTAAAAACTATATTTTCTTGTCACAGCAACTGTACAAAATAAAATATTACACATGATGAACCTTCAATTCATTAAATAATACAAAAAGTAATTGATTCAACCAAAATATGAAGCACTTTTTTCAACCTTTATAATAACAAGAAATGTTTATTGAGCACCAAAATCAGGAAATTAACTGATATAATCACTGAATTCAGCTTTTAAAAAATAGAATTTACATCATAGGAAAAAATTACATTTTAATATATATTTAAATATATTCACTTTGACTAACATGACCAATCTAACCAGCCAAGCCTTGACCTCCTGCCACTTTACAGTCATTGTAGCTTCCACTACTGTCCTCATACGTCATGTTCTCCTAAGACTGCATGTCTATACCACTGCATTTAGACAGTCAGGAAACGTCTGTGCAAGGACCTTGGCATTTCAAGCACATTATTTTATCAGACTGCTCTATTTCTATAACTGCAAACTCTGCCCACATCATCAGATTCTGTCTCTTACACAGTTGCCTAGAAGCTATTTTTATGTATATTTTGACTGCTAGACTATACCCTTCCATCAGTGAGGCTCTCTGACTGCTGTGTAAAGTTGCATGCTATTTTGTCCGTGTGGTTCCAGGAATGTCTTTCCATGTCTGCTCGCTCAGTTACGTGTCCGGTTGAGTCCAGCTCAAGCTTTACTGCACAGACCACATGGAAACATTTTTTTCTTCACATAAAGGGAAACTAAATTGCAGGAATGACATAAGGTCTCTCAAGTGTGACTCTGTGGAACTTGATCGCATGATCAGAGTAATACTGAAGTCTCCCAGTATTGCAGTAATAATAATCACCGCACTATTCAAGTCTTAACAAATCTTTGTGTAATATTTATGGAGAGCTCCACTTTAAGACTAACTCAGCAATGGAAAAAAAAAAACTATTTGTCTACTTGAACATTCTCTAAGATGTACTGAATTTATTGGTCACACTTTTAGAAAACGTTTTCTTTGGTTAATGTCAGTTCATGTATTTACTTACATTAACTAATTAAAGGGCCTCACGGTGGCTCAGTGGGTAGCACGATCGCCTCACAGCAAGAAGGTCGCTGGTTCGAGCCTCGGCTGGGTCAGTTGGCATTTCTGTGTGGAGTTTGCATGTTCTCCCCGTGTTGGCGTGGGTTTCCTCCGGGTGTCCAAAGTCCAAAGACATGCGCTATAGGTGAATTGGGTAAGCTAAATTGTCCGTAGTGTATGTGTGTGAATGAGTGTGTGTGGATGTTTCTCAGTGATGGGTTGCAGCTGGAAGGGCATCCGCTGCGTAAAACATATGCTGGATAAGTTGGCGGTTCATTCCGCTGTGGCGACCCCAGATTAATAAAGGGACTAAGCCGAAATGAAAATGAATGAATGAATGAATGTTTAGTGACAATCAACATTAAAAGCATAGTTCACCCAAAAATTATAATTTCCTTATAGTTTATTCACACTCAAGTGATTCTAAATGTTTATGAATTTCTGCTGAACTTCTGCTGAATGAAAACAAGATATTGTGAAGAATATTTTTTTTAAATTAGCCATTGACACCCATAGGAACAAAAAGATTAGTTTTTTTTCCCAACCAATCTTCCTTTGTGTTCTACAGAAGAAAGAATCTCTAACAGGTTTGGAACAAGTGAGTAAATGATAACAGAATTAAAATTTTCAAGCAACAAATATTGTCGAACTAAGATTCTCATTGAACCTGAAAAGCTGAGTTCAGTGGAGGAAAACAGACACGGCTTCATGTACTGTGTAGCAGATCTCGTCACAGCAGAAGGTCAAGTGTAATTCATGTAATGTAGATGAGTGTCTTGCCTTTCTGTGACGGCAACCAGACTTATTATGTAATCAAGAAATGTACAGAACTCAAATATCATGTGACCTTCTGGTTACTGGTGACCATATTATGGACAGAAAAAAAAACAGCTACATTATAAAAGTTAATCAGCGTTATGTGGGAGCGAGTGAAAATAATTAGTGCTGCTTTTATTGTTCTGGTGTCTTTGGCTCTGGTCATTGGAGGCGTGTTGACAGGCTTTGACCCTGGAAATTGTTTTTGGCAGAACAGCAGTGCTTTAGAGGAGCTGGAAGAGGGACTGGGACTCCTCCAAATTCTGATTCACGATCAGCCTCACACCTCAGCAGCTGTGGCTGAACTCAATGCACACCAGCAGCACGCAGTCATAGGACTGACTATATACTGTACAGCATACTGTATATCACAATCAAAGTACTGAGTGCTGTTTAGAAGATTTATTTAGTCATATAGTGAAATTTTCAATTTCATTTATTAAATAGCTTAATTTTCAAGTTTCTCATAATATTTATTCATATATAACTCATATATATATATATATATATATAAAACGTCATATATAAAAGCTTATTATTATGTTTTCAGTTATACTATATTAATATTTTACATTTTGTGATTTGAGTAGTTTTTTTCTATATATTTTATATAGACTTTTATTTCATATTTACATTTTTCAGAATTTAATATGTTATAATTTACGATTCATTAAAAATGTTTTGGCCTCACGGTGGCGCAGTGGGTAGCACGATTGCCTCACAGCAAGAATAAGCAATAAAGGGACTAAACCGAAATGAAAATGAATGAATGAATGAATGAATGAATGAATAAAAATGTTTCATTTAAAAAAAAAATAATTTAAAACACACACAAATTTTTATTTTGTTTTCGGTTTAATTTTAATACACTAGCATATTGTTGCACAGTTAGTTGTCAAAGCAGCATTTGCAATTTATTTGCTTTTCATATAATATTTGTACAGTTTTGTACAATTTTAACAAATATTAAATTTTTTTATAAGATTTTTGTACAATTTATATTTATATTTCAGCTTTCAATTTATTAAAATTTTTGTTTTTCATTTTAATATTTAGTTAAATTACATTTATTTGGAAATTATTTTTTCATTCATTCATTTTCTTTTCGGCTTAGTCCCTTTATTAATCTGGGGTCGCCACCGCGGAATGAACCGCCAACTTATCCAGCATATGTTTTACGCAGTGGACCCCCTTCCAGCTGCAACCCATCACTGGGAAACATCCATACACACTCATTCACACACATACACTACGGACAATTTAGCTTACCCAATTCCCCTATAGCGCATGTGTTTGGACTTGTGGGGGAAACCGGAGCACCCGGAGGAAACCCACGCCAACACGGGGAGAACATGCAAACTCCACACAGAAATGCCAACTGACCCAGCCGAGGCTCGAACCAGCGACCTTCTTGCTGTGAGACGATTGTGCTACCCACTGCGCCACTGTGAGGCCCTATTTGGAAATTAATTAAGGAAATTATTAATAGTAATGCTGGGATTAGTAAATTTAATGCTTCAAGCTTACAGTTAGTTGCCAAGTCAACATTTCTAATTTTATGTTTGCTAACCTGATACTTTCATTTATATATATTTCAACTTCTTTTATTTTTAAATGTAGGCCTATATAGTTTTAGGTCAACCAACATACCTTATTACACGTAGGCCTAAGGGTTTCAAACTATAATCTTTTATACATTTAAGTCATATTTTTAAAGACCAAAGTAGTTTATAACGGTTTTATTTTCAGTAAACATAACAAAACTGGCATAATGGCAGACAGAGGCTCAATACAACCTTTATCTAATTTGAACCTCGGTCCACATATCTCGACTGACACTGATTAAAGGTCATCTTTCAGGAATGTCTTTGATATGTTTTTGTTATTAAATCACGTCTAGACTAAGCGTAAATGAACTGCATCTGATGTTTTATTTGTCTATCTAAAGAGCAATTCTTTTTCATCACAGAATTCATTTGAACATCCTTTACAAAGTACTTCACGTGTTTGGCACCTGCATTTAAAAGGGGATTTACTGACTGAAATTATGTACATATCGCCCTCTGCTGGTGTCCATATTCATATAAATCTCCATTCACGCCAAGAATAACTATATATAACAAAACAGCATCCACGCTAACGCACAATAACATTCTGCTCACTGTGTTTATGTCATCTGCTGCTTTAAATGTTCAGGTTCTATTTAGCCATACGTTTTTATCATTCATCAGTTAATGAAAAAACAAACAAACAAAAAACATTGACAAATCCCAGACAGTGTTCCCAGTCATTAAGTCTCTCTGTGTTCTTTTTTATGTGGACTGTTTTTAAGTGTCATGTTATTGTCATTAAAGCCATCGTCTTTAATGTGAACAAGGCCTAAAACTTCACATTCATGCTATTCATTTATTCTGTATACTTTGCCCAGACATACATGCATAGTTGATTGACTGCATGAAGAATTGCAATCATTTCTGTATTACAAAAACTTGTATTTAAATATGCAAATGAGCCATTATTGCGTTAAATATGCACTAAATTGCAAAAAATTGATAAATTAGGTTCAATATGCATTTCACTTTTTTTAGACGATTGTTGGAACTGGAGGTTTTAAACACAATAAATTGTGTATAATTTTTAAATCATAAAGTTTCACAATTAAAAATAAAATGCATATAATCAAGCAAAATATGCATGATCAAACAACTCAGTAAAACCCTTCAGAATATAGATATGATACAACTGTAAAGTTTGTTGTGTACAAGTGCTGCAAGATTAGAGATTTCTGGAGAGGGGTCTGGATGCAGACCTGGTGCAGTGCAATCTGAGCTGCATTCAATGCCTTTTAATGCACTCACCTAACCCCACCCCTAACCCTATCCCTCACAGTGATGTCACTAGCTCCACTGAGTGCATTGTGTATCACTGACATATGCAGTCTCAGCTTGCATCATCAAGGCTGCATCCACATACTATTAGATTTGTGTGTCAACCTAAGAGAGAAAAAATATATCATTTTGAGAAAACATGAAAAATTGCAGTTTTACTCACTTAAAAGTGTATTTTGGATGTTTATTTGCATTATACTGGAAAAAGAAAATCGCAATTTGACAGATGCGTAAAAAAAAAATCTATTCATTGTTTGACCTTAAATAACAGTAAATTTAAAAGTGAAACCCAGACAGACACGTCCAATGATATATCAACACTCAAGTTTATTTGTTTCAGATTTTCCGGGCAGTATGTACAAAAAAAGCAGTATTTACAGTGATGATGATTGCACAGGAAGAGGTCACAGAAGCAGCAGCTAAAAGGAAAGCATAACAATGTCTAAAAATTCATACCCTGTTATCTGCATGGAGTTTGTGCTGCATCTCTTTTTTTCCCCCAGACAGATTTAACTTCTGCACAGGAACAGCAAATTACAGTCATGTACACAGACAATGCAAACGAATAGTGCTAAAATCATCCACAAGGGGGCAGAGAAGGCCTGCGCAGAACAAACAAAAGCAGATTAAAAACAGATTTTAAACATGTTTCAGTCTATTTTTATTGATATACAACCGATCCCAGTACCTCTAGGGCTTCTAGTCATGGTGTTAGAATTCTTTGTACTTGTTGTAATGATATCCAGTCTTTTAGTCCAGTATGAAACAAAAAATATTGGGAAAAAAATAGCTCAAACATAAAGATTTATTTTAATGCAATGCACCCCTCAATGACTGTCTGAAACCTCAGACTTCACAGGCAAAAGGAAACTGCTTTTAGACAGGCTTCAGTACAAGCTTGGAAAGTGCCTCTGAAATGACATTAGATAAGGAGAATTAAAAGATAAGGAGGCAAAAAATACCCTTAAACTATTACGACTCTTGTGATAGAAGTGAAATATCAAAAGGAAAGGTGTCAATTTGCGGCATTACATCGAGATCTAAGCACATTGCATCAGATTTCGATGGAGATCAGATTTTTAATGGACTTGTTTTGCATTAAAAAAAATGTTTTGCCTTATAACCCTAATGATTTAAAATAGCTCTATTCTATTTAAACATATTTTAAAAAGGAAATGTGTCTCTATAATGGAAAGCGAGCTTTCAGCAGCCATTTCTTCTAGCTTTCTTTCAGAAATGGTTTGCATTGTAGACAAAATAAGACACATTACACTGCCTTTAAAGGGGTCATCAACTACCTCGGATTAGATTTTTTTTGCACTGTTCTCTGACACATTATCAAGATTTTTCATCAAAAAAATATCACAATTTAGAAGCTATTGCCTATTTTCTGTCCTGTTTTTGACTCCTCATCAGAATGCTCTGGTTGAGTAGGCGTGGCAGACTGTAGACACAGAGGTACATGCCCACTGCTATAATTGGCTAACAGTTTTGCATATTAACAGGGCTAAACAGGCAGTGAAGTAAAAGCAGGTGTCAATCTTCTAAGTTTATCCACCCTATTACAGTATATGCTAGAGTAAAACATTCCAGAACTTGTCATTTAAGCAGACTATCTTCAATACAAGCTGTTTTTAGAGGAATGACAAAGTGTTGAGTTATGAAACTTAGAGGATGTTTTTAGAGTACTATGAGCTCTTATATGTTGAATGATCACTGGGATTTAGGTTTCTCAGTTTATGACTCCTTTAAGAATCAACCAGATTAAGGCAGCTTAGATATAACATTACTTAAATATTGTGTTTCTGTAATTGCCTTTCTTACCTTCATACACTCGAAAATGACTTTGCTGCTTGTTCAAACTACTCATTTAAAATGAGTTAAAACAACACAATTCTAGAGATAATTTTTTGGGGACAACTAATTTGTTTTATGTTCATACCACTTAAAATTGTTAAGTTAACTTAATCGATTTGTGTTGGGATAACACAAATGAATTGTGCGCAGCCCTGCATTTAAAAGAAACTAATTAACTAATTATTCAAAATGAGTTAAAACACACTTCTTAAGGTTTTTTTTGGACAACTTAATTATTTTGTTCAATCCACTTAAATTTGTTAAAACAATTAAGTTAACTTAATCAATTTGTGTTGTGACAACATGAAGGAGTTGTGTAAAACCCAGCATTTTGTAACACTGCATTGCCTGTGAAGCATTTTAAAGTTTCAGACTGCCAGAGTCTGCCATCAGGACAGATCCATTAAAGAAACTCTAAAAAATAAACATGGATCATTAATGCGGTCTACATAACATATTAATGGCATAGGACGAAGGGCAGTAAAAAGGCAGTTTAATGAAAGCCGGTAAGGCCAATCTCAATGTATCATAAACAGATTACAAAATATCCTGCAAAGCTTTCCCCCTTATACATTTTGACACTTGAAGTAAGGCAACCCCAGACTTCTGCCATATTTAAGCTCCATTCAATGCTTTTTGCCTTTAATGGAAAGAGCAAACATTGACTGATTTTTGGCATTAATGATTGGTTGATTCGCAACAGCACATTTGTGTGTTTTTTTTTTTTCTTTTTCTAAAAATCAAACCATCCATACGTTCAAACACAAAGCAAAGAGCCATTGGAATCCAATCAAAATAAGGAAAGCATCTCCACTTTGGGAGTTTGCAAATTTCCTTTTTTCTGGAAAAGCAAGAGAATAAACGGTGCTCTATAGGTGAATCTCAACACCTCTTGCTTTTATCAAGAGCTGCTTATGCGGCAAACACTTCAACAATCAACATGTCGAACTGATCAATCAAAGCTGAGCATTAACCATGACGTACGGTTAGTCCTGCTTGGTTAAGTGGTTAGGAAACTAAGCTGAATTAGTATGTTTACTCACTGTTGCTGTAACACTGATATGGCTACATTTCGTATCTTTTTGATGGGGGAAGGTAAGGCATCTGCAATTTCTAATCTAATATATTCAGAGGATGTCTGTCACACTTCACAAAACTGTCACATTTTTATGATAATCAAAATGTGGTTATTTTCTTTGACTCACACTCATTAAAATGCCCTATTTCTCCATGCATTGATGATGGCAGATAGAGAAGTTATTTAAGAGTAACAGCATCCTCCAGTTTCTGACATCTTGCATCATTATTTCCTCTATGCTGATAAAATCCCACCAATAAATATGTGCTATAATGATCTATATTTCTTAAATAAAAACAGCTAAGGGTGTAATGTCAGTACCATATCCAACATAGGCTCATTGGAAATACATGCTTTAGCCTAGCTTTTTTTTTTGCAAACGTAAAATACCTTGCTACGTGTACATTTTAGTGCACAGTTCAAATGGCAAGTCCAGTAAATCGAAAATATGTATATTTTGTTATACATGTCAGTTACACAACCTTCTTGTACATGTCCACGAGAAGATGGGACTTGTCATACAGATCAACCAAGACCAGTGAACCACTGACCTGAACCCTTCCCTAAACCCAACCAATAGTGTTTTTAAAAGCAAACATAAGAAAAAGCGCACTATGACTACATAGTTTCATGCAATCCTGGAGTCCATTTTTCCCCCAGAAAATGCATTCAAACATATGTTGAAGTACGTTGTTGTTGTTTCACAAAAATGTATGCTGAGGCATGTGTTTCCAATGAGCCTGTGTTGTCCATATCGATTATTGCCCAAATTGTAATAAAACAATGCTGTGAATTACAATATTTTAATTCAACATTTGGAAGAAATGTTAGCTGACTTTTATAGAAACCCATATTCAGGGGCGCTGCTAGGGGGGAAAAGTTAGGATGATTCAAATGGCCCCCAGAGATATATATATATATATACAGTTGAAGTCAGAATTATTAAACCCCCTGAATTATTAGCCCCCCTGTTTATTTTTCCCCCCAATTTCTGTTTAACGGAGAGAAGATGTAAAATGTAAAACTTTCTCCAGAAGAAAACATTATCAGACACACTGTGAACGTTTCCTTGCTCTGTTAAACATCATTTGGGAAATATTTAAAAAAGAAAAAAAAAATTCAAAGTGGGTTTAATAATTCTGATTTCAACTGTATATATACTGTATAAAATAAATTGTAGCTAATGGGTAATTATACTTTAACATTAATACTTTAATATTAATACATCCCTAATCAGACGTATGAAATCTGTGATAAATGTAAGAATTGCAGGAATCTTATTTATCTTATTTATCCTGTTGTTTTCATTTTAGCCTCTCTAAGAAAACTTTTGGATTGGAGTTACTCTTAAATAATGCCAAAATACGTACTTGCACAGCTCTTATGGGTTGCAATATTGCAATCAGATCAAGGCTTTTCACACCTGGAATCTTAATGAAAAAACATCAATATCAGAAGATGAGAAATGGCCCTGTCCCAAACAGGCACGTTTTATGTGTATACTGTCTCTTGCAGGTGTGCGACGACAGCATGTTTGTGATGTCCTCAAAACCTCACAGTATCCCATTTGTCATTGCAGTTTTCAGAAGGATGCTCTACGCTGCCTTTTCCATTTGGGACAGGGCTGAAAAAAGCTTTCATCGTGCAAGTAGGAGAAAAGTCCTTTAGGAGACAAACTTTGTATGATTAAATTTTAGCACAGTGTTAGGACCAGCTAGTTTCACCTTTCACGAGCTCAGTGACGTGAGAGGAGCTTCTCATTCATTTACTGATGTACTCACACAAGAGGACAATGAAGGACAAGCCTGAAGGAGGGCCAGTTTTTGGCCAGTCTGTACTTTATACCGTCCTGGTTCTGGTCAGGCCTGTGAGGGTAGTGATGTGCTGACGAGGCAAATGGTCACATGATCAAGTTTCGGGGTCATGTATATGTCACTCCTGCAGGCGACTGGTGTCGACGTCCTCTTCTTCATCATCAAGTAATGGCACAATCTCCAGCTCTCCTTGGTTTTTATAATGGAAATGCTGTTTGGAGAATATGGTGTGGATAATAATCAGCTGACGGACACTGTATTAACATGAGCAGCATGCACAAGACTTGACATATACACCGATAAACTACATTTATTATACTGTACATTTATTCATTCATTCATTTTCATTTCGGCTTAGTCCCTTTATTAATCTGGGGTCGCCACAGCGGAATGAACCGCCAACTTATCCAGCATATGTTTTACGCAGCGGATGCCCTTCCAGCTGCAACCCATCTCTGGGAAACATCCATACACACCCATTCACACTCATACACTACGGACAATTTAGCTTTCCCAATTCACCTATAGCGCATGTCTTTGGACTTGTGGGGGAAACCGGAGCACCCGGAGGAAACCCACGCCAACACAGGGAGAACATGCAAACTCCACACAGAAACGCCAACTGACCCAGCCGAGGCTCGAACCAGCGACCTTCTTGCTGTGAGGCGAACGTGCTACCCACTGCGCCACTGTGAGGCCCCAGATTAATGAAGGGACGAAGCCAAGATGAAAATGAATGTATGAATGAAAGTTACTGTCGATAAACTTTTATTAGTGGTGTACATCAAATACTGTACATCTAACTTTAAAATAAAACAAAACAATGTGAGCAACATATACACAACCAATCAATTTATAACAAAATGTAAAACTGTAAGTATGTTTATCAATATTGTGTGAACAGCTTTCAGTCTCTTCAATGATATGTGTCCATATTGCTAATAACAAGGAGATTAAGGTAATTATTATAATAATTAGGGTAATTCTTCATAAATAATCATTTTTGGCAATACTGAAAAACATGGAATATTAACTTAAAATGCTTTCCATCATTTGGGAATAAAAAGCCCCTGAATTAGTTCTTTCTTTCAGTCTTATGAAACCGCAACATTCATAAGTAAATGACCTCTAGCACCACTGTTCCTATTATGCGCTGGTCTCATACTTGAAGGTCTCATCTTAATATCTTAATATAGGCTACGGCTATACAATTTTAGATAAGATTACATCCCCAGATGACAAAAGAAAATGAATTCAGTCATATCTAACCTGCTGTTGGATGTCCATGAGGTGGTCAAACAGGAAGGGCTAGCAGTTCTGCACAGACAGTTACAGACTTAATGTGAGAAAGGGTGGCAGAGAGCATGCATTTGCACATTACATGCCTGACCAAACGCATGCACAATATAAAAACACTACTGTAAAAAAAAGTTAAAGGTTGGCTTGATTGCTTTTGAAACCCACCTGCCTTTTACAATTACAACTAATTAAAATTTCTTCAAATTATGCAAGATATAATTACTTATGAAAAAAGCTAGTTTTTAAATAACATTTTTTTCTATTTTTGATTTCCATTGTATGTAGAGTTAAAAATTCTAGTGTTAGCTATAACTTCCTACTGCCTAAATTCCCCTTTAGAGCAGGCTACCAGACTCACCGATGAGGATTTGTGGTCATGCGGACGCTCAAGTTTGATGCGGATGTCTGTACGGTTTTGATCTTGGTTCTTTCCACCTTCTGTTTGTTGATTTCTGCCAGGACCTGAAAAATTAGACATACAAACATAACCAATCAACACCAATCAACAATCGCACTATGGTTTCCTTTGTATTATGCTGTCTAGCTAGTTTCTCTCACCAGGAGAGCTCCCCCTGCTGGTGGTACTGTTCGTGCTCATGTTGTCCTCCAGCCATGTGCTGTATGTGAATGAGTCTCGTTTATGAGGAGTATCGGCTGATGACAGACTCTCCTGAATGGGATGAATACAAAAAAAATGTAATAAAATCAAAATGCTCTAGGAGATGATTCGGTGTTTGTGTGGTTTCTAGAAGCTATATTAATGAACAGTGCGCTGTTCTCACCATGCCTGTGTCGTAGTCCTCTGTGGCCTCTGTTTCATTCTCCTCCACCACACTGGCGAAGCTGCTGGCGTTGGAGGAGGAGCGGGACAGATCCTGAGCCTCAGGGATGGAGGGAGCTCGGCAGTACAGGTTCGAGCTACCCACACATACAGTACAAAAACATTGTTTTCAATGAGTAACGAGTGTGAAATGCACAATTCATGTCTAATGGCTTGCATCCACCAAAACTGCACAGATATAATCTCTTAAAACTGAGGCTGGCAGGTAAATAAAATAAAATAACTGTTAATAAGTTATTTTATAAATAATAATAATAATGGTAATAAAAACTGTGGGTCATTTCGGTTCTGTGGAAACGTTACAAAAACTCTCTGACCTTGTTTACCAACAATAGTGTTAATCAGTGGATATCTTTTAGCAATTTTCTTTTCTTTAAAGTAACTATCATGTTCAACACAGCATCATTTCCCCTGCACCTCAAATTATGGAAGCAATATAATGGTATTTAAAGCATTTTTTTTTTCTAGAGATATTACTCTCCTGTCTTGCTAAAGCTAATTGAATAGGATGTTGTGTGTGAGGGTGTTTGTGTGTGCACTAAACATTAAAATGGCTTTTAATAAGCAAGTAGACCAACATTTAAAAAAAATGCTTTATGTGGCATTATAGTTTGTTGTGATGGAAATACTGCAAATGTCGGGAAATTAAACAAAGCAAAACATGATGTTCCTTAAATGTTAATATGTAAAAGATATATTCTGTGCAAATATTGTGCAAATGTCTCCTCTGAACAGTTTGCCACAATTTTATAACTAAAAGTTTAAATTAGGGCTGCATATTAGGAAAATAATGTTTTTTTCCCCTGCAATATATATATATATAAATATAGCGATATGAAGCACATGAAAACAATAGAACAAAATAAAAACTAAATTAACAGGGCTTTATGGTTTTCCACAGAGTCTAACAGCACTGAGGGTTAAAAACGCAATAATCAAATGTACAACAACACTGTATAGTCTTCACTGTGTAAATAATTAAACACAATTAATCTTTGTTTAAACTACTATTCACACTATTAGAACCTATTAGATCATGTTGTATTCATCCCAAAATGACATTGCAGATCCTGCGATGAAACTATTGGAGATTTACACATTGCAGTCCTAGTTTAAATCAATCCCTTAAAAACATAAAAACTAACATTCACTGATATACGCAAGCATATCAAATGAAGGTTAATGTATTTCACTCGACCTGTTCTTAGTGATGAGGACCTCAGGGGAGCTCTGATTGGACGAATTCTCTGACTTGGGGTCCTGGGAGGCGTGGCCACTGTCAGGGGTCTTCTGTGTGCTTGGCGAACACTCTCTGCTGCTGCATACACAAACACAC
>CAIGQW010000317.1:1148120-1163356 GCA_903798125.1 Danio choprae | reverse complement strand
ATAAAATATCTATAATCCTTTCATCAGCCCTAACCTGACTACTAAAATACCACAAGATAGACCAAACAGTATAAGTAAAATATATGAAAATAAATGTATATGATCTCTGTCAGCCTCGTACAGTAAATTGGGGAAATCCTTAATGCCCTTGTATTGTGACTAAACATTTATTCAGAAATTCAAATGTAGCCTACTCACTGTGGCATATATATGCAAACGCATTCTCTGCGGGTCATTTCGGGCAATTCCGTACTGTCCCTTTAAGCATTGTACTGCAAAATGTTCTCCCTTGATATGTTCCGCAAAGCAGCAGAACCGTCCCGAGCTTCTTGCTGGAGAAACACAGAATTACAGAAGGAGCGACTCTTTAAATGCCCTTCAGATCTAATCAATCTCTCCTTTTATGAACCTACTGTATATTATACTCACCTTTAATGTGGATTACGCATTATTATAACGGCATTAGGTTTGGAAATGACCTGCTTTGTGATCGTGACATGGTTCATCTGTGCAAAGCTGCATCAGCTCAGACCCCTGGAGCATCGGCCCCTTAATAGAGGTCAAAAGGGCCCCTTAAAGCAGCTCTCTAAAATGAATGATGCCAATCACTCTTTTTTTTTAACTCGCTGAGAAGGAATGTTGTGTCCTTGTGTGTGTGAATGAATTGAAAATGATTCTAAGTGTGTTTGACTAGTTACATACTTTGATATAATTCACATTTAAACCTAAATGTAAAATACAGATGATGCGAAAGAATGAAAAATTGTTATAGTTAACTACTTTTGACAGCAAATGATGGACAACTATACCTGGAAAGAGATATCAGTCCAGTGCTAAGAAACTATAAAGAAAGAAAACCCAAAATGAAGCCCCACTTTCAGGTATGTGAATTATGTTTTAATTCTTTATTTTTCCCCTATTGACGACAATAATATGCTTTAATGTTGGTAATAATTTAACCACCAATGCATCTGACATTCTGCCTTAATATTCTCTCTGAAATTCCATATTACCTAAACAATAACCATGGTTTTGCTTTTGAAAACTCATAGTTCTTGGTAACCACAAATTATCAATCATGGTTTTGTTACTTCAAATGAAGTATTCAGATAATTTGTGTTAAAAAAAACAGACTTATAAGCGAACAATAGTACTTTAAAATGCATTATATTCAAATAATAAAGCAATAACAATTGGCTGATTAATAATAATAATATGGTTTCATTGAATAACAGTGTTAAATACATAATGTAAAACAAAATAAACAGTTTATTTAAAAAGTTTTGTTAATAATGACTGCAAAAGACACCAATTTAATATTGACCAACATTTCATTCAAATATCCACTTAATCTTTCATTTTTGACCACCTTTTTGTAACAGACATCATAAATTATTAATCATGGTTTTGTTACTTCAAATAAAGTGTTCAGATAATAATTTTCGTGTCACTAAAAACATACTTAAGCAAACAACAGTCATTAAAATGGTTTAAAAAATAATTATATTAAAATAATGAAGCAATAACAATTGGTTGATTATTAATAATCATAAGGTTTCGTTAACACATAACAGTGTTAAAATACATCATGTAAAAGAAAATAAACTTTTTATTTTAAAGTTTTATTAGTATTGATTGACTGCAAAGGACATCAGTTTAATATTGACCAACATTTCACTCAAACATCTACTTAATATTTCATTTTTGACCACCTTTTTGTAACAGAAATCACAACTCGTACAAAAAATGACTTTATCATAAAACTCCTTGATGTTCTTTTGTGTGATTTCTGAATGCTTGAGACTATAAAATATTAAAGTATTAATATTAAAGTTCTGTTTTGACCCTTGCTTTAGGTGTTTTATTTTTATTCTGCTAGGGCACCCATTTGGCAAGCAACAGCCCTGGATTTATTACAGTTTATTTATTTGCTTGTTTATTAAATTACCATATCAGCAACTTGTACTTACCTCCAACTGCTAGTCGGTACTGTTCTTATGATTCATTTTCTGGATGACCGTCAGATGATCATTGAACACAACCTAGCAGAGGCCTACTGAATCCCTCACGAACAGCTACTCCACTTGTGTCCTGTAGAGGGAGTGATAATGTTGAGTGACTCTTTTTTTCTCATGCGAGCACTTGCACAGGACAGCCTGAGATGCTTTTCTCCTGATTCAGCAAGTATGCAATCATCACAGACATTCATGTATCCCATTGAATAAAGCATACATGTGTATATATACTGTACATATATATCCATGCATACATCAATAACCTGTACTGCAAATGAGTTAGACTACCACCCTGTATATATACTATACATATACGGATGGTACAGAAAGTGCTGAAATGCAATTAAGAGAGAAAAGCTGCTGCTGCTGAATTAGCTAATGACTCTGCAAGCACCGACTGCATGAAATACAGCGACAAGTTTGTTTTCATTTAACTCCCTAGCGTTTGATACAGCTCATATGTCAGGTTAATTCGGGCATGTAATATCAACTTTAAAAATCAATCTACTGTCAGATATCATGAGAGGTTTTAAATGACCCATGACTGCTTATTTCATAAAATAATTTTCTGTTTAATACGCCAAAACACACACATTATGCAGGCCATACGGTAAAAAAGAAATCACATTTATATAGCACAAAGACATATTTGACCACTTTTTTGTATGTTTTATTTTAAATATTTTTTAAAAAGCATTTAAAAATATGTATGTATGGACAAAAAATCTATTGCAAGGTTGAAAATGTATTTTATTGATCTCGAAATACATTTAGCACTTTAAGGTTGAAATTAAATATATTCTTTTGAGCCCTGTAGTTACAGAATATTTCACAAATATTTAGAAAACAACATTAATTTTGCCATATGGAATATTTCGCTATAAAGATGAAAAGCCCTCTTGACCCTGCACCTCTAAAGTTATTTGAATGGTGGATGTAAATGGCTCCAGCTTTGACAGCTCATGGGGTTAGATGTAATTTTGTGGCATAAAGCAGAAGTGTGTTTAAGTTGAGCCGATGTGCGGGGGAGGCCGATCCGTCAGGCCATTAATCAAATGTGCCGACGACTGCAGGCAGCCTTTCTTCACCGCACACATGACTTTGACACCACAACAATCCACTCCAGCCTTCCACCTCCTCAACAACCGCAAATTAACATGCCGTCCTTATGCTTTCTCTAGGCCAGCGTCAATCTGGACACTGAGATAAAGCACGTGTTTCAGACATCTTTGTCGCAGACCCTCAGGCAATCTGCACTTAGACCGTTTTGCAGTTACAACCTGTTTTGACTTAGATGACTCAGTCAAACTGAGATGCATTATCATTTACACCTAGTATAAATGTATACCAAGCTGTGACCACGTGTGTTCAGATTTCATCAAGATGTCTCATCATTTACTTGTCTTACTTTTTCAAACCTTCATAAGTTTCTTTCTTCTGTTAAACACAAAAGAAGATATTTTGAAGAACGCTGCAAACCTGTACCCACTGATTTCCATAGTATTTTTTTTTTTTTTTTGCTATGGAAGTCAATGGTTACAGGTCTTCAGCTTTTTTCAAAATATCTTCTTTGGTGTTCAACAGAATAAAGAAACTCATAAAGATTTAAAAACCACTCGAGGGAGAGTAAATAGTGAATAAATATTTAGGTAAACTATCCCATTAATAAAAAGGATACTTTAGGGCCTCAAAGAGATAAAAAAAAAAGTCATTTACCCCATTTACAATCTAATTTACACTATTTTCCCTCAAGTGGTTCCAAACATTTATGAAAACAGAAAAGGATATTTTGAAGAATGTTTAAAACCAGTTACCAATGTAGCTCAATCTCACAAGAATTTTTGACTATTTGTATGTCATTCATACAAATTTGTACGTCTAAATAAATTGTCACTGGGTGTCTGACCAAATTATACAAAAATGTATGAATGAGGCTTCATGATTTAAACCAGTTATCCATTAAACTAAGCAAAATTGAATTGCTGTGAGATGTTGTTGACCGTTGACATCAGTAGTAAGAAGCCAATGGCTGCCCATTTCCAACATTATTCAAAATATCTTCTTTTGTTTTCAACAGAAAATAGAAACTCATACATATCTGAAATGTTTTGGATTTGTTTTGGATGAACTATCCCTTACTGAACTTTTTGACTACAGTATTAAAATTAAACATTTTCCTTAAATAAAAGCTCCTTAATATTTATTAAAACGTTCTTTACAGTAAGAAAAAAAAAAGTATTTTCAAGAGCTGCTCAATGAAGGCTTGTTGGGGAACCCAAAATGGTGGAATTGTGCAATTGTGGAGAATTTGTTTTTTAATTGGAATATTATTTTAAAGATATTTTTAAGATTATTAAAATGTACTGAAACACATTGCCATAATGTTTTTGTTGTTGTTGTTGTTGTTGTTGTTGTTGTTTGTTTTCCTCATTTGATTATAAAATGGTATTGAGTAGGGACAGTATTAAAAAAATATCACAAAATGTTCTCATGTGATTCATCTAGTATATTTCAAGTGTTCTGAAGGTATTTGATAAGGTTTGGGAAAAGATCAACTGAAATTTCATATATAATTTAACAAAAATCCAGATCTTAGTCATTGGTTTTCTGCATACAGGGCAAAAACTCATATGAGACTCTGTTAGCACTTCAGTTTAATCTAACTCAGAAAAAGCACACAGATTCTGAGAAACTAGGATTAATAAAAACATGACACAAAAAAAATTTGTCAACCTTTCATATATTATTTTCATGAGATAAACTCTAAAGAAGGGGGGCACGGTGGCTCAGTGGTTAGCACTGTCACCTTACAGCAAGAAGGTCGCTGGTTCGAGCCTCGGCTGGGTCAGTTGGCGTTTCTGTGTGGAGTTTGCGTGTTCTCCCTGTGTTTGCGTGGGTTTCCTCCAGGTGCTCCGGTTGCCCCCACTGTCCAAAGACATGCGCTATAGGGGAATTGAATAAGCTAAATTGACCGTAGTGTATGTGTGTCAATGAGTTGGAATGGGTGTTTCCCAGAGCTGGGTTGCGGCTGGAAGAGCATCCGCTATGTAAAACATATGCTGGATAAGTTGGCGGTTGGCTGTGGTGACCCCTGATTAACAAAGGGACTAAGCTGAAAAGAAAATTAATAAAATTCTAAATGAAAGAGTTAGATTAGATTGATTATTTAGACTAATACTTAAGGTATTTATCAGCCCCACACACAACTATTATTGTTATTATTTTATTATCAGTATTTATTTATTATTATTATTATTATCCCACATTTATTTTCTCTGTGTCTGCTATTGTTAGCTGTTGTTTAAATGTTTGTTGGTACTTGTATGTGTGTTTGGTACAATTTTTTTTAAAGTTATATAAAAAAAATGACACAAAATATAATCTATCCTGTCATTCTCGTGCATCTGTCATCCTACAACTTAAGTTCTAACCTGGAATCAAAAAAGGTACATCAAGAGCTTTTTGGGATTTCAAAGTGTTGCAGTATATGCAGCATTTTTATCCTTCTTGATTTATCAAAATGGTGTACTTTTGTGCTCTTTGTTTCACACAGAAGACCAGCTAGGGATTTTCTTTATAATACATTCAATTTTGGATTGTTTTTCACCAAACCCTGACATATACCCCAGAACACCATAAGTTGTACGGAAACATACAATGAAAAAAATGTTGTTTTTTTTAAAGCTCAATACTGTTGTTCATGTACATAAGTTGTGTGATGACTAACGGTTGTCCTATACTGCAGTCCTAGGAAGAAATGTAGCTTGCTTCAAAAAAATAAAAAAGAAGAGGTCAGCTGAAAGGCACAGGCTTGTGGAATTCCTGCTCCAGGTCAGTTAGTTAATCCATTCAGCTGGTAGTGAGAGGTATAATGATGAGATGAATGGGTGAAGGAGGTTCTGATGGTGCTGAAGCTCAGCACTTCTGGAGAACAGCTGCCTCTGTCACACCAAGAGGAAGCCGTTATTGCAGACATATGGGTTAGAACTTAGAACCAATTTGACTCTGAAAATTAAACTCTGAGATCTGTTAGAGACAGATCTGGTGTGTTTGTTTATGACTCTTAAATATTATTGTAAGTAATTGAGGCTAAATTTGCTTGCTAAATTTACTGCAGTAATGCAAACAAATGATTGCCAAGAACTCGAAATAAAACAAATTATAGGCCATTTTTGGCTCTGTGCACTTATTAAATTAAATTATATTATATTAAAGACACGATATTAAATTAAAGACACGATTTTTACATTATGAGCAGTTGAAATTAAATCACTTTTTTTTTGTAAAAGTCAAACATTTAAATCATGGTAACATTTCCATCACATCTCAAATTTAGTTTTATGTCAACAACATTTATTAATTTGCAGTGTCTTTTCCATTTCCACAGAAATGTTTATCAATGTAAATTCTGCAACTATTAGTCAGATTTTAATTTTAATTGGGCCACAAATGGAATTTAAGCTGATTAGTCAAAATTTAGTTGAATAACGCACAAACAATTTTGACAAAATGCACAACAAAGTGAACATAAGGTAAAATAAAAGCAAGCTTGGTGAGTTTTCTGACAACCATGACCTGAGGTTACCTGCACAGCACCATCTAGTGGTCAGGAGATATGAAAAGTGTCTCTTTTTGCTCAGAAGTTCTGAAAGGTTTTATTTTTAATTGTAAGATTAGACTTTAGATATGCACAAGATGAATGGTATCCAACTTTTTTACATGCGCAATCATCCCATGTCTGCAATTTGGGTATTGTCCATTTTAAATTTTGATATTAAATATTATATTTTATGAATGCATTGATGTCTTTGATTTAAGAATTTAAAACCTTTCATTAGTTTTACCTGTTGACCTGTTCAAGCTAGTTGTGATACGTTCTGTGAATCATGCTGAAAAAAATTAAGTATAATTTAAGCCATAAAACATCTTTTTTATATTGCTTTTCAATAAAAACCTATTTTTTTCCACTCCTCTAAGACCATTGGTCTGACATCACCAAACTGAGTGAGATAATCTTCAGGCCATGGTGGCAAAAATATATGGATTTCATATACAAAATGGTTTTCATTTACTGCATCAGCAGATTTGGTGGCCAAACTGCATCTGAGGCCGTATCTCTGCAAAGCTTTGACAAACTGACGCCGAACTTTATGTACTATAAGGCACTATAAAAGCATTGGACCATAATTTAGTTTTCTTCACGCATCTTCATCTCATGCATACACTTAACATCTCCTAGAGAAAAAAACTTTACTAGGGCAGCATATTCCTGATGCGTTGACAACTGTATGTTTTACACAATGAGTCACAACAAATATTAAAAGGGCCTGTGTTTGTTTAATCCAGGCTTTGTTTAAACTGTCCAGCTGTACACCTGGCTGTGAACAGTTTTAGCGTTTGGTGATGAAGCTGTTCCCGTGGGTATCGACGCTCAGCTATGATCCCGAAGCGGTGCGGAGGCGGAAGGGGACACTCTGACAGCTGACTCAGAGCGTCAGGTGAGGCGAGAGGTAATGCGATCAGCCATGTAAAAGGGCCCTTCACTCATGTTTTATTTATCAATGGAGATGCCATTACCCAAATGCACCGCTCATGAAGGAGATGCTGGTGAAGGCATTTCTATATGTGTCAAAGTCAGCACAGGATGCACAGCGGAGAGACGCAGCACACCGGCAGTGCTGAAATGCTGAGAGGTGCATGTGTACAAACTAGCGCTTGCCTAATATGAGCTTTTTGTTAATAGGTGATGCAGGTATTTGGAGATATTGAACCATTAATAATATTAATATTTAATTAAGATATTTATTAGTAAATGTTAAGGTGATATATAAAACACAAGTGTTTAAATGAATGATAGTTTATTGAATGTAAAATAATCTAATACCCTATTGCAAACTGCATATGTAAATGCTTGTATTTATTTAAAATTGTTTTACACAATATTGACTGACTATAAGATTAACTGACTATTACCTTATAGATTATAAGAAAAAAAATTGATTATTAAAATAAAAAATGTTTTACAAATGAACTGTTTTAGCATTATATTATTCATTCATTCATTTATTTTATTTTCGGCTTAGTCCCTTTATTAATCTGGGGTCGCCACAGCGGAATGAACCGCCAACTTATCCAGCATATGTTTTACGCAGCGGATGCCCTTCCAGCTGCAACCCATCTCTGGGAAACATCCACACACACTCATTCACACACATACACTAGGGACAATTTAGCTTACCCAATTCACCTATACCGCATGTGTTTGGACTTGTGGGGGAAACCGGAGCACCCGGAGGAAACCCACGCCAACACGGGGAGAACATGCAAACTCCACACAGAAACGCCAACTGACCCAGCCGAGGCTCGAACCAGCGACCTTCTTGCTACTCACTGCGCCACCGTGCAGCCAGCATTATATTAAATAATATTAAATAATTATTACTATTATAATAAAATAATTTATTACAATAATAATAAATGTTGATAACTAGGCAAGTGTTATAACTAGTTAGATTTTCATTATTTTTCTGATTTTATTTTTTAGTTAAAAGTAATTTTGTTGTACATATTTCTTTTTTCAATTCTCTATATAGCTTTAATTGATTATAGACTTTATTTTAACTGAACTAAAAATTACAAATATTAAAATAAGAGACCGGTTATATTATTTTTAAACAACACAATTATTTTACTTCAGAATAGTTTAGGAATAATTCAGTGGAATAACATTCTGTCAACTGTCATTTTCTCAAAAAAATATTTTAAAGGCAATACTTTTATGTAAAATATGGGAAGTAATATTATCTGGTCTAATATTAGTAATGCTCTCTGGTCAAATATTAGCATTTCATTCAGACAGCTACCTATTTTTAAATTTAAATATAAATACATGTATATTAGTTTTATGGTTTTTGATAATGACCCTGTAGTAGCATATATTTCTTTAAACAATCATGAAGCTACAGTATGTATTACAGCACTTCTCATGTTACTGCTTTCTCATGTTACTGCTTTCTTATATAAATTGCTGATGTTCAGTTCCGCATTGGTAAGTCACTTTGGATAAAAGCCCTGCATAAAAGAAAAAATGCATTTGAATGTATATCAGTCTATCACTTGTCCACGATGGCATCGGCAGGTGTAATCATCCAGGTTTTCTGCCCATGATGAGCATCTTCATTTAATGTCACAGATGAGACAGAGGGAGGTAAACACCATAAATCATTTGAACAGCCGGATTTGAATATGTGAATGTATTAGGATGTTTTATTAATACTTTCCCCTTCTCCCCAAAGTATGATTTTTAGTTTTTAGGGCCTAAATGATTAGGGGAATCAAACTGAAAAGTGTGCACACAGCTATGCAGATGTGCGAGATCAGCACTGAGTTTGTGCTGGATCGCTTTCTGTTCCACTGGGCAAACTCGCAGGTCACCAATCAATACAGTTATGATGACATCTGCCATTTCTACAAAGCCCCCTCGCAGACTCCCAGCATGCTGCAGGCTTTTTATATATTATCCAGAGGTCATGGTCTTGTGAACTCAACCCTGACACAGTGCACTCCAGATCGCATATTTCCCGTATTTCATTGAAGAGGATTAAATGTAACTGCTTGGTGAGCTTTCTGCTGTAGTATCTGAGACGCTAGTAAAACCTTTCAGACACAAACCACAGTGCTTCACAGAACCAGAACAAGTACAGTATATAGGGAAAAAATCCGATGCAGGGTTGCAGCTCCAGCTTTGCTGATGCACAGAGTTGCGATTGATTTACTGTACACGGAGTGAGCCAGCCCTCTCAAAACCCCCTCTGTTAGAAGTTACGGTAATGTCAGATCTCCCAATGTGTAAGTCATGATTTAAAACGTATAGCGAATGGAACACCGAGCCTCAATCATCTTGATTGTCAAAACGCTTCGTGGTCTGTCCAATATAATGTTGCACACTACTGGTAATGTATCTCTCTCACTCCCAGACAGTTGACCTCCTGGTTGCAATGGAAGCAACAATACACCTCAAACACCCCCAGATTGGGTTTCTGAAGAACCTGGTTTTGTGTTTCTGTTTCTTTTTCGTCACTAACGGTATGAAAATTTTCTCTTAAAACCCACCTGACGAAATCACCCACGTAGCCTCATTAAGTGGATTTGGGCCACTGTCAGTGGCTAAGATGGATGGTGTCCGCACTACGAGCATAGCACACTTTAGTTTAAAAAAGGGTCACCCGTTTAATCCAATGGAACTAAGGTAGATTCAATGGCCCCCTTCCTTCTTATCCCCCCCCCCACCCAACCCCGGAATATCGTTTTTTAAGGAATGTCTTAACCAGCTGCTGCGGGGGAAGGTGGTGGTGGTGGGGGGGTCATCATAGTGGGAGTGTAGGGGGGTGGCAATGAGGCGCACACTGACCCTGGAGGTTGCGTTCCCCTTTAAAAGTCACGGCACACTCGGATACGCAAGGCTCATGCAGGAGCTGCTGCGGCACTGGGAGAACACTGCTGAGCTGTGCAGTTTGTACTGCCAGTGAGCGCGCAGAGAGGAGGAGGGGGAGCAAGAGATAGAAAAAGAGAGAGAGAGTGCAGGAGAATGAAGCAGGGAGAGAGAGCGAACAATGTCATTCCATTCAGCAGGCAATGCTGCAGTCAACTTTACAGCACCGGAGGAGAGGACACGGCTGCTTGTGCATCATCCCTGCAAGACCCAGAGAGGAGTGGAAGCTAAGTGAGTATGTGCAAGTTTGTCTTTCTCTGCAGAGATAGAGGACGCATGTTGAACTTTTCACCCGTTCAGGAGGGGGTTTAGTTTTGTGGGATGTTTCAGTACGGCTGCAGAATTTATTCTCTCACCTGCACTGAAGTCTTAAAGGACCCGCTTGCATTGACCTACATGATGAGTGATCTTCTGCAGTAAGTCTACTGACACTTTCGTAATCCTCTCCGTAACCAATGCTGGCCAGTCGTATGGTGTGTGTAACTTAGTACAAGCAGGTGCATGCGGGATACCCCCCAGGAAGAGCATTTAGCATAGGAAGAGAAGACGCACAGGCTTGGATTGGGATCAGGACCGGTATAGCACTGACGCCTGCAGACATAAATAAAAGATGTAGGCCAGACATATTCAGCTTCAGGGTGCTATACTTTGGTGCACTTTGTTGTACCTCAATGTATTGAGGATGCCGTGTGTCTTGCATCCAGAATGTTTGGAAGGGAAAGAGTTAAAGAGCTTGCAGCAGATGGGAAAGAGGAAGTAATGTTTTAGGATGGCCTAGGGAGGACAGAGTGCTGTGTGAGTGTGTCAGCTATCAGCTGTCACCACCATACACTCTTAGGTCACTCGGACAGAAGATTTTGACAGTACGATTTAGCCAGGAGCATAAGAGTCTCGGATTCAAGTGTGTTTATGAATGCGTGCGTCTCACACTCTCTGTTGGATGTTGCAGCACACTTGCTAACTGTCCCATCCGAGAATGAGAGAGAGTGACTGAAATAAAGTGGTGGGGGGACTCATAACTCATTCACTGCAGGTCTTTTTCTGCTTTAGCTCACTCTCTGCTCATCTATAGGTACCACTTAGCTTCTTAAACATGGGATATGCATCATATTTGTTGCGTCTATCTTGTGATGCTGTTGCAAGTCTTATTTGTTATAGTTTGACTTTGTACATCTATAGTGTACTGGTATTAAGAGCGATGATTACGTTTGAGATGTATTAGTATTATGTTGCGATACGTTACTGAATTGTGTAGGTTGCAGTTTGAACACAGAGCTCATTACCGGCACAGGAACCTGTCGGTAAGGAGTTCAACTCCGGTAACGTGTATAGCCCATCCATCCCTGCTGAACATTGAAGAACAGCCGCGGTTGCGTATATCGCAAGCTATAGGGCAGGATTAGATCTGTATACAGCAGGAATGCAAGGAGTGATATATCACTGTCAGATCCACTGCCTGACATCATTAGCAGAAACTGCAGTTTCTCTTGGCGCTCACCAAAGGGGGGGTGGGGGGAGGTCGCTGCTGCTCAGCCAAAAAGCATATTGCCGCACTCACCTGATGTTCCTAACACCCATCCTCCCATCTCCTTTTACTCTTCCTTCCCCATGCTCTCCAGAGATCATCTTCGAGGTACAGAATGGCATGAACACACAAACCTTAAACGTATTCTTTATCACTGTGAAAAGTTACAGACTGAGAGAAGCACCAAGAGGGAGAGCGGATACCCTGCAGTGTCCTGCAGCACAGTTCCTGCAGTACTGCCAAGATGAGGCAGCAGCTGCAGCAGCAGCAGCAAGAAAGACAGGCAGCTATACAGTCACGTGGATGATGAGGCAGAGAAACAGAGAAAGCAAGTTAAACGAGGGTTGCTATGAGGGTATATCTCTCTTGAGTTTGGCAGTTGAGGAGTTAGTGTGGCTATGCCCTCCTGACAGGAAGAGAATAAAAGAGAGAGAGAGAGAGAGAGAGAGAGAGAGAGAGAGAGAAAAAGACAGAACAGCTAGATTAGCTGTGCTTACTCCACAACATCCCCCCACGAACCTACTGCCCCCCCTCCCCCCTAACCCAATGGTGCATTGTCCCGTACTAGTGCTCTAGTTCCGATGATGTAATCAATGCAGCAAGCTTTGATCTTGCTGGAGTAAGGATTCCATGCTTGCCCTCCAACCTCTTGAAAGCAAACGTGCACATGCTCTTTAGGAAATTAAATGCTGTTGTATTTCAAAGCTGTCCGCAAACCTATTATTCACAATCTACCAACAAAACTAGACGGCCATTGTCAGGACATTTCAGGGATTTTGCTTTATATGAAACTCCATTGCAGCAGCGAGTAGGCCAGTGCGCTTTGTGAAATTTGGCGCCCTCTTAACAGCCACTGCAGCATCTGCATCCATTAGCCATCAATCAGCTCTGACACACTACACATGGTCTTGTAAAACCATTTGATACTGTACATGTCAAACGTTCAAAGAAGGATGAAAGGAACAATATGTGTTACTTCCAACACTTTATAGTGTGGCGAAACCCAAAAAAGGTGTAAGTGTAAAGGATGAAGGTGAGCCACAGGACGGCATGTGCTGATGGAAATGGAAACGCTGGCATTTGTGACGCTGCTCTTTTTATTGGTAAGGTCATCAGTCTTGGACTGCTGCAATCCAGTGAAGTGCAGTCCTAGTACTGTAACGTACAGTGGACCAGACTGCAGAGAGAGAGAGAGAGAGAGAGAGAGAGAGAGAGAGAGAGAGAGAGAGAGAGGCATAGAGAGAGAGAGGCCACAGCATTACATTAACTGTGGTGCTGAGCTGTGCAGCTGCTCTGCAACTCTGCCTGGTGATGAAGTTTCTCTAGAGCGCCGTCCTCTCTCTGCGTTACTGCTCTAGTGCCTCACTTTAATTAACGGCTTGTGTTTAAGAGGTGCATAAATCAGTGTAGGCCAATATCTGAGAAATCATTTGTGTGGATTCATTTACTTTGTGTGGATTCATCGGGTGAGTGTAAATATTTTTTGATTAGTTTTTTTCTTGAATTTGATTTAGCAATGCTTATGGTTATTTTGCAGTTGATCAACCTAAAATGTATAATTTGCCATTTACTTATATATTTTTTAATTTTACAGATGCATTATTATTTGAAAATCATTATATTAC
Source organism: Danio choprae (assembly GCA_903798125.1). Lineage (NCBI taxonomy): Eukaryota > Metazoa > Chordata > Actinopteri > Cypriniformes > Danionidae > Danio > Danio choprae. The sequence goes on along the minus strand of CAIGQW010000317.1, from coordinate 1,149,700 downwards.
ATAAAACAAAATAAACATGCTTTTATTTGAGTAATTATGAAAGATTTCTTGATTTTTAAAAGGCATTATTATAATTATTACATGCAAAAACATGTATTCAGATATTATTTTGTACATATTAATATCAGCATGATTGAAAAGTTGCTTGAATACTAAATGCAGAGCAGTAATACCTTCATTTTGAACTTTGGTGCAGTAAGAACTTCACCACCAGGGGGAGCAGTGCAGGGTCCCATGCAGAGAACAAGCTAAACTTTTACTGTGACAAAAAAATTAAAAGATCTTCAGTATTGTTCTTGATTTAAAATTTACTTTATTGGGTTTGTATACCCTAATTTCTTTTTATAATGCTTTTTTGATTGAATGAAAACCCTGGGAGTTTAAATAAAATTTTACTAAAATGATGCTACGCACTTTCGTAGTCATACTTAATCTTTCCAAAAAAAAAAGTTCTCAACTAAAATATTTAACAAAATAAATCCCACTGTCTACATTTTAAACTAGTAAATGATTTTATACACTTATGCTATACTTTGAGCTTTAATCCCAGTTACACAAATAGCTTGAAATGCCTGTGCGCGCAAATGTTTACATGTGACTAAAATATAATGACTAATAATCATGATGTTACTAAATCGACTTGACTTGCATTATCATTTTCCCTTAGCATGTCTACACTCACATCCTTTCCACGTCACTTGTGTGTTGTTGTATTGCGCAGTGAGTGTCAGAACATGCTGCTGCCTGTAAAGACAATACAGTGACCTCTGAAAGATGTCTGATTTGTCCTGTCACCGCCGATGCTCAGTGTTTCTCTTAACTCTGTGCTCCTCCTCCAGAAGCTGAAGCAGAGGGCGCTGTGCAGAGCAACCAGAACATGCCTTGACTTGTACCGGCTTCTCAGGAAGGAGTTGAGGCTTGTGGTCAGCAACAGTAACTTTGTTTGCCATCTCATCCAACTGACCAGTGAAAAACTGGATATTAAGAAACTGGATATTCGGACAGACTGAAGTGACAAATAACTATCACCCAAGGTAAGAGTGTCACTTAAGAATGTGCTAAACACTTAAGTGTTTTTAGTCAAAATGCAGTTTATGGTATTTTATAGTCAAAGTGCATTTAAAAGTAGTAGACTGCATACTAATAATTCTTAATTTGCTTGTGTATTTTTTTCTATTAAAAACATATAAGATACTGTAACAAAACTGCATGAGACACTGTACAGACTATGTCTTGTATTAAGTTTATTTTGTTTACACTATATAAAAGCAAGGTTGTACATTTGGGTCAAGTATGGGCAAACCTAACCACTGGGTTAAATTAGTACTTTTTTAAATAAAATGTTTAACTCAGTATTTGGGTTTGTCTATATTTGACCCTAATTCGGTTCGAACAACCCAGAGTTTTTTTAGACTGTATGTCATTAGGATTGACTTACTTGTTTTAAGTATAACTCTAATCAAATCTAATTTCGTATAGATCAATACGTTCAAAGTTCAAAATGAGATCAAATAAATATTATTATATATTTTTACACACACACACACACACACACACACACACACACACACACACACACA
>CAIGQW010000317.1:1127823-1143895 GCA_903798125.1 Danio choprae | reverse complement strand
ATTTTGTATAGGAGCCTAATTTGTTCAACTGCCAACAAATGTTTGTTCGTCTAAGCAAATAAGTTAAAGGAATCCCCCCATTTATCACTATTCATTTCATGTCTGGTTAACAATTCATGTTAAAAGTACAACTAGAGGAATCTGCTTGAAGTTTGTTCAAGGAAAGCCTCACCCTGTTTCTGCACCCCTCCTCCCCCCCTGTCCTCCGATGATGTCAGCATTCATGTGAGGTACTGTAGCGCAGTCAGCGTTGGGCTGGTACTGAAATAGTCTCATAATTACAGGTGTGTTTGCTCAGACTCAGATAACGCTGTGGTCGCAATGGAATATTGTATCAGCAGATGCTGTAAAAAGGCTTTACTGGTGCCTCTCTCTCGGACTGAAGAGCAGGATACCAAGATAACATCACATGCGCTACTTAGCCCTCTCCTGACCTCAACCTGTTTTTCATAGGCAAATGCTCGTTTCAAGGGTTAACGTGTGTGTGCACGCACATGCCAACCACTGTGGCCTTTTATTATGTGTCATAACTCGTCTCCAAACAGCACTTTAGAAAAACAGTGGTACAAGGCTATGTTCAGTATTGGATTTTGAAGCATCTGATGACAGTGACTAACACTGTAAAAAAAATCTGTTAATTAACAGTTTCCGTATTTTGTGATTCAAGTGTGTTTTCCATATATTTATGGTTATGAATTGAAATATGGGACCTTTATCTCTGCTCTGTTAACGTTTCATTTTGAAAATTCAACTCTTCAGTTTAACAAAGTGACTTTTACTGACATTTTAGTCGTTTTAAATAATATAATTAGTATAATAAATAATATATAAGCAATTAAGTCTATAACAAAACAGAAAAAGTACTGGCAGTTTATTATCAGGTTTTTGTACCATTATTTTTAACACCAACCCAGACAATAGATCACTTAAAAAAATTCAAAATGTCAATAAAAGTCACAACATCGAAATTGTGGATGAAAGGTCTCATTATGCAATTTATAAGCATAGATAAACACACAAAAAAAACATGCATCACACAATGCGGAAAACTGTTTATTCATGATTATTTTTTAGTATAGTATGGCACACAAATTAAAAAACATCAGTGCTTTTGTCTTGTTTTCCAGTACAAATACCCAAACACACTTAAATCAAACTACTTGACAAGCAAAAATGCTTTTTTTTCATTCATTCATTCATTTTCATTTCGGCTTAGTCCCTTTATTAATCTGGGGTCGCCACAGCGGAATGAACCGCCAACTTATCCAGCATATGTTTTACGCAGCGGATGCCCTTCCAGCTGCAACCCATCTCTGGGAAACATCCATTCACACTCATACACTACGGACAATTTAGTCTACCCAATTCACCTGTACCGCATGTCTTTGGACTTGTGGGGGAAACCGGAACACAGGGAGAACATGCAAACTCCACACAGAAACGCCAACTGACCCAGCCGAGGCTCGAACCAGCGATCAGCGACCTTCTTGCTGTGAGGCGAACGTGCTACCCACTGCGCCACTGTGAGGCCCATTGCTTTTTTTTCGATTCACCTAATTTTTTAAGAAAATGAGCCTTGAATCCAAATTTATTAAACATTATAAATTACCACAATAGTGCAAAATCCCATAAAAACGCATTTAGTTTTGCGGCTGATCTACTGACAGTGTGCAAATTAAAGAATGCAGACACAGCAGCTCATTTCCATAATGACCAAAGCAATCTATCAAGAGCAGAGCGATTTAAAAATAATGTGGCTTGATAATCGATATGTTCAGATAATGTCATCCTCTGACATTCTAAAGAATGATTGCGGGTGGCAAATTCGTTTCCTTCTAATTCAAGCTCACTGTTCTGTGAGTTTCTCTTTCAGTGAAAAACCTCAAGCAGAAATAGTTCAGCAAAATAGAATGCTAGTAATTTCACTTTCATTAGTGCAGTCTTCATGTTTATGATAAATGTTGTTTTTAGTGGATTCTTTTTTATATAGGATTACCGCACATGACTCCCCACACAGAAAATGACATCTGAATATATTTTTCAGTAACAATAAATTAAAGCATTTTTTGCTAGTGCTATTTTGCTTTCATTTAAGTCCTTATCTTGATGAGTGATACACTGAATCATTCATTCATTTAGAATCTATGTTTATTAGTGAATCATTGTCATACTTAATTAGTTCAACTCTGCTGTAGCTTTGTTTTGGAACTATTTACATTGGCTGAGCAGAAAAAACAGACAATGTTGTATTAAAATGTAACTTCTTGCTTGCGGACTCATGCTCACAGGCTAATATTCAGGAAGAGCACTCTTACTTTTGCGATTTAACTTAACTATATAATTTAAATGTAAAACAAATATTTAAAAATCCATACAGGGATAACTTAATGACTTAAACTGCATTCTAATAGAGTTAATCATGTAGTGAATGCTTTTAGGCTCTCAAGCCGTGTTTTGGATCAGGGGTTTTTTTCTGTCAGCTTCCACATTGATAAAACAACAATTCTGATATGAATATAAACAATAGGCATTGTACACTCCTAGCCACTGAAAGTTTAAACAATGTGTTTAAACTGACAGAATTTAATCAACAAAGCAGTTTTGACTGCAACCTATAGACAAGTGCAACTTATTTTCCCAAAAATATGGCATAAAAATCTTGAGCTTGAGAATGTCTCAGTATTTGTACAAAAACAAATAAGACAAAAACACTGTGGAAGCTAATAATTCAAGTGCTTCCACCACACTTCCAGAGGCTGATCTGATTTAAGTCATCGTGCAGCAGCCAGCCACACCACTATTATTGTCATTACTTTCTTATTCTCTTTCAGTTTTTATTTCTCTTTAATTGTGCCTACACTTTCTCTTCCTTACTCTTACGCTCTCCCACACACACGATAACTCTCTCCCACTCCTTTCCAAACCTTCTCGCTAAGTGCGCAGAGGCCCTTCTTCTCTGCCAGAGCCCTTAGGAGCGAGGCTGCCTGCCCAAAATAGCTGCCCTGTGGGGAATACCAGCAGATAGGGCCTTCACACTGCTTTAGTAGGTGAACAACAAATCCGGGACCGGACAAAGCCATCCCCTCCCCATATGACACGCTCATGCCAGCGCTCTTGCTCTTTTACACAAATCCGATCATATAGTTTCTTACAGGCAAATATCAGCTAAACCCTTTGAACCGAGATTCAGCGTTTATTTGAGAAAAAGTGAGTCACGGCTCTATTTGCGGTGGCGAGGGTGAGCATAGTTCATATAAGTAATAAAGGAAGGTGTGCTTTCCCCTCCCTGAGGTGTGGCGGCCTCTCAAACTCATGTGATTTGTTTTTTTCCAAGGATCAAGTCTTTCTGTTGGATGTAAGCTTTATGTGCTTGTTTACACTGGATGGAGATTTAGCAAGCTAGCCGAACTGTCGTAAAGTGTAGGAATAGCGCTACGTCAGTGTATCCTCTGGGTTTGTTTCGGTCTGTCTTGTGATTATTAAAGGTAAGTGTTGTGGATTCTGACAAAGCTTTTACTGAACGCTAACTTGGAAGTCAGTGTCATGTAGCTATAATGAAATCATATCTCAGATATGAGAAGTGTGATTTTTGGTACTTTCTGTCCTCAGTCATAGAGTCATCATTGTCCCCTTTGTACTTTTTTTGCTGCTCTCTTTTAATCAGTAATTGTGTCTTATTTACAGAATACAAAATAATTTTAGACAAAAAAACAAACATACAACTTACATATTTAAAAGCTTCTCTAATGTTTACCAGTGGAGTAATATAAATAATTGCAGCTATACACTACCACATACACACACATATATATAATTTTTTTTCTGTAAAATTTTCTTTTTTTTTTTCTTTAACTATTTCCAAAGTGATGAGCATAACAGAAAAAGAACCTTTCAAAGTATTTCCAATAACATTTTTTAAGGGAAAAGTCTATTTTTTATGTTTTAGCTGGAATAAAAGCATTGTTTATTATTATTTCAAGGTTGTTGTTTTTTTTCATTGTCTACAGAACATCTGCAAATCGCACTTTACGATGAAGTCTAGTATCTTGTACTGTCATCATGGCAAAGACAAAAGAAATTAAGTTTAAACGTGTTAAAAAATCTTCTCTCCATTAAACAGCACTTTCCAAATGCATTTTTTATAATTAGTTTCACTTTATGATTTAATAGTTAAAATCATGTTGACAGCATATTTCTATTTACTTCTAACTAAACAACAGGGTTTTTTTGGACTGTGACTGCTGTAATTCCCTGGATTACGTCACGCAGTTCTGTTTTCATTTGCAGTGCAGTGAGCAGTGAGATGTCATAAACTGGAAGTATGAGTTTGGTTTTTTTCTCCTCTCTGTGTGTGTTTTCAGCAGACGCCTCACCTATACCGTCATCTTTTGGAAAGCGAAAGCAGAACAAAGGTTTATTTGGTCAGGGGAAAACTACCTCTGTCCCTGGCTGTCATATACAAGAACTGCGGACGTTCAATAAGCAAAGGACTAAAGCATCTAGAATGTTACCTCCAAAAGACGGGACAGTTGTAAAACAGGAAGACTTTCCAGAAGATGCAGGAGATGCTGAAGCGAGCGAGGGCTTTGGGCCGCTGCTGTGAGTGGTTCTCTGGCAGTGTCTTAGCTGGTTGTTGTGTGGAGTGAGAACGAAGCAATCAGCAAGTATACTGCCGCAGAAACTCGTCACCTTTAAAGGCCCATTCATCCATCCAGTCAACCCCGCTCGAGCCTGGAGAGAAATGAGAAAAGACAGATGTAGAGTCTGTGCATGTTATCAAGCTTCCCTTCTCATTCATTCTTCTAATCGTGAGTGTCTGCTTTTGTTTCGTCTTTGCTGTTACAAAATGTAGCGCAATTAGTGTTGAAATTGATTCATGCTTTCTGTAGGTTTGCTTTTTTTCCTCATAGTTTTTATTTTTTATTTTTATCTTCAATGGAATCAGGAGTGATTCAGTCAAGTGTTATTGTGAATATCAGCTGACCAGATTTCGCAGATTTACTGCCATGACAAGGCGTGACCTGTTTATACTTAGCTTATGGTCTGATGACATATTCGGCTTATGACGGGATGTGTTTGTTATGAAGCAGCTAATGGAGCAAAACGTATCATCATTATAATGATGAATCAAAGTACTTCATTGTGGTTTAAAATAGGAAGCATATTTAATATTATTTTTGTTAACTCTTATTTGCATTTACAAAGTAATATAAAATATATATAAATATATAAATAAATTAAGATGTGTATTTTGATGTTACCATTATGATGATTAAATTATGATATAAATTTGCTAATCGACCAAAACTTATTATTATCATAATGGTGGTACAAAATACTTCTCATCGTGTTTTGAATATATAATTTTATGTTACATACTCTTAAATCTTATTTATATTAACTAAATGTAACACATTAAATAAGCAATGTTATTATTATGACGTTGCTTGTGATAATGATGACCTAGATATTAATATTCATGCAATTGAAATGCATTGTAATTAATTGTTTTATAGCAATAATACTGTATGAATGTATTTTTTAATAATAAAAAAAATCTTAAAACATTGTCATTTTTTCCATGTTGTGTTATTTATTTCTGTTGTATATGTAAAGCAAGTCAGTGTTTGTGTTTGGGTTGTTGACCATCAAAAGGGCAGTGAATAAAACCCTCGTAACTCACTTGAGCTTTTGGTGTAATCAAATCAGTGTGGCAATAATAACTTTAACTTGTCCGCAAATCAATTTGGTAAGGTCTTTGACAACATATTAAAGCACTCTGTTTCAAATCATACCCTCAAAGTGTGCTTATAATGCAACCGAATAAAGAGTAGCCTTCACAAACTCTCTGAAAATCACAAACATATTAATATCTCTGTAAAAGGTATGTTGAACACTATTTGTATTAAAGCGAAATGAAAGGTACAGATGCTGTCAATAAAAAAAACACTTAAAGGTTAAACTGGTATGTCATGCTGTTTCTGTTGATTAAGACATAGCCAGAAACTATTTTAAATGTAATTTGTTTATCACTTGAGCTTGTGTTGTATTAGTTTACATGTATCTTAGAAAATCGATCCAAACTGTACTTGCCTTGCAAACCAGCCATATAAAACAGTAAAATATAAAACACACCTTTCTTAGAACAATAATCATTTGACGACATATTAAAAGATTTGAAAGAATACATTGCAGTACCAAAATAATAATTAATCATCATTTTCAAATCTTTAAATCGCCGGTCTCCTTCAAACCACTAATTTTTACCTATTTGTCAGCAAGTAGTTTTAATAATTTAATAACATTTCTCATTTCTTCAAATTTACATGCAAGTTTAACACATTTACAGTGCTTGTGCAGTTTAAGGACTCATTTTTTATGCTCACTTTCGAGATCTTTTAGGCTGCACCTTCACACCTTACTGGCAGAATTTAGATATGCATTAATTAAAAGTGCAAGGCAGGAGAATACAGAATACCTAAGCCATTTATGTTGGTGATGTCTGACAAGCTTAAGAGTATTTTTAAAAGCCACCTCCACATTTTTTGGAATTATAACATGCACATGGAGTAATGAGAATAGTGAATGTACAGCTCACCGAAGTGATGAGAAGAAAACTACGGGATGCCTCTAATGGAGGATCAAGCATTGATTTTCCATTTTCTCTTCTCCACCTCTCGTTTTCTTCGCCTGAAATAAAACAATGCGTCACATTGGAACAGAATGGAATGAAATGAGATGCATTTACCTCAATGTAATTCTGAATAACAGATACTATAATGTAGACCAAAATATTCCTGAAAGTTAAAATATTGACTCATTTCAAAAATCCCAACAAGACACCTACAGAAACGGAATATGTAATGGGGTTTATGCAGACAAACTTCCACATTAAACAGAATAAGCTTGATCAAAGTATAATCACAACTAGAAGGAAGTAACTTGAAAAGATCTGAAGCTCGATAGAAGTTTATGTTGCGCCATCTAATGGTGCAATGTAGTATTGCAGATGTTTAATTGACAATAATTGCAGACTCATTTACAATGCCGCATTGCTTGCACAAAGTATTTTGCATAATTCTCTCACAGTTCCATTGGAATGTTAAACGCAGTTTAAAATGGACTAGACGCATCACTAATAATACTGAATGAATAATTTTTAACAGAGAGATTAACAGAATGTTTACAGGCTAATCGCTGCTTCCTTGGTTTATGAATGGATCGTGTTTGGTGAGTAAGTCAAATCGAATATTTTGTGAGAGAAAATGGTCAAAAACTTTTTTTTTAAAAAATGTAAGCAACCGCTCCTACAAAAAAAAATTAATTCAAAATGTTTCCAAGCTTTACTAACCATCGAGAAGTTGCAAAACCTGTATGTTTCTGTGGTACACAAAATCAGACATTATTCACTTTAAAGGGAGAGTTCACCACCCCGTGCACTTCCTCAGGACAGTTTGCTGAGAATCAAGATTAAAGGTAATGTTGTAAATAAAGTTGTTTTTTTTTCACAGACCATTGGTATTGCAAGGGCCTGAAAGTATTGTCCAGGGCCATAGAAATTAATTTTGTTTTGCCCGTATGCTTTTTGCCTCTTCAAAGTAAAGGCATAGGCTATTCATCTCAAAATTCAGATTTTTTTTCTCACAATTGTGATTTTCTCTCATAACTCCAGTTTTATTCAGAATGGCAGGATAACAACCCACATTTGATAGTTATTATGACAGAATTGTAAGATAATATAATTAACATAATTTTCAAATTATGAGAAAAACAGTATGAACTGGCAGACTAAAACTCACAATCCTGACTCGTAATTGCAGTAAAGTTCTTTTCGGAGGGAAAAAGACACAATTGTGAGTTTATCATGTTAAATATTCGGTATTGTGAGATATAAACTTTAAATTTTAACTTTTTTCTTTTTCTGCAAGATAAATTTGTAGTAATCTGAAGATAAATTACGGGGCAGCACAGTGAGTAGCACAATCACTTCACAGCAAGAAGGTCGCTGGTTCGAGCCTCGGCTGGGTCAGTTGGTGTTTCTGTGTGGAGTTTGCATGTTCTCCCCCTGTTTGCGTGGGTTTCCTTCAGGTGCTCCGGTTTCCCCCACAAGTCCAAAGACATGCGGTACAGGTGAATTGGGTAAGCTAAAATTGTCCATAGTGTATGAGTGTGAATGGGTGTGTATGGATGTTTCCCAGTGATGGGTTGCAGCTGGAAGGGCATCCGCTGCGTAAAACATATGCTGGATAAGTTGGCGGTTCATTCCGCTGTGGCGACCCCAGATTAATAAAGGGACTAAGCCGAAATGAAAATGAATGTAGATAAATTACAATACAATGCAAAAAAAAAAAAAAAAAAAACCTTAAATGTAATAGTGAATTTTTCTCACAATTGTGAGTTTTTAAACAACCTAGAATCACAAGATGTATCTTGTGATTATAGGTTTAGGAAACAAGCTTCTGTAAATATCGACTTGCATTTTATGAAGCATCAAACTGACATCAAAAGAGAATGACCACCACTCCAAACATGGAAGATCAGATTTTGAGTGGTCAGATTTGTTTTCAGTGGATTAACTTGCACAAAGTAATTGTTTACCTAAAGAATAACTATGTGTGCTAGCCAAATAAACATTTTACTTTTCGATTTTTACAAGAATGTGAAAGTTCACACAAAAACTGACAATTCTGTCATCGTTCAATCATCCTCTACTTTTTAATTTTGAAATTGAAGAAAGTTGGAAACCTGTAACGACTGATTTCCATGGTATTTGTTTTTCCTACTATGGAAGTAAATGAATAGATTTCAGCTTTCTTCAAAACATCTACTTTATGGTTCAACAGAATAAAGAAATATATAAAGGTTTGTAACCACTTAAGGCTGAGTAAATAGTGCCTACAGTTTCATTTTGAGTGAAGTATCCCTGCCTTCGTTTTATCACTAAAAGAATCAGTGAACTACGTATGAATCATTTTGATGAATTGACTCAAATAATTCAAAACACTTAATGAATCATTCCCCCATTATTTCACCTTTTTGAAACTGTTGGTTTGCTAAGACCTAAAAGTTATGGTACTCTTAGTATGTTTAATAATGAAGTAAGATAGAAAAATGTCGACGGAATTCACCATGTTTTGATTCGTTGTTATTGTCGAGGCATTGTTTAAACTGCCTCAGCAGTTGTGAAGAAGCTGTCAGACTGGCTTTTGTAAAGCTTCTTACGCCGCTGGATCTTAAAGCCCGTCGAGTTTTACGGAGTAATGCTCCGTCAGGGGAAAAGTGGACTGGAAATCTTTCTAGGATACAAGTGGATTCGTTACTTTAAATGAGTTTAGACTTAATGAAACATTGAACAAACGCGCAAACAAGGCGCAGGTAGAGTTTTAAGTAACTGTTCTAAACGGGAAAAAAACAATGGCCGAGACAAACCAGACGGAGGTGTATGTTTATGAACAGGTTGTTATTCTGACATCATGTGTACTTTCGTTTTTTGGGTCACTTTTAATCATAAGCACGTATGTAAGTTGGCTCGATCTGAGAACTACACCGAGGAAGCTGCTCGTGTATCTGTCGGTTTCTGACCTTCTCTCCGCGCTGTCGTACTTCTATGGAGTTTGCCAGATTTTTAAATCTGACTCTTGGGATTGTATTGCGCAAGGAGCAGTGTCCACATTCGCTAACACCAGCTCATTCTTCTGGACTGTGGCTATTGCTATCTACTTGTATGTTTTTATTGTAAAGTCCAGCCAAAGACAGGCCGACAACTTGGTGCTGTATTTTCATCTGATCAGGTAACGTAACGTTAAACTCTTCGAAGCATTTCTTCTCTGCCAGGATGATCTTAAAGGGACAGTCCAACCCAAAATACTCGCACTTAGCTACAGTCAAAACGTACTCAAGTCAGTTAAACTTTACTTTTAATCTGTAATTCTTGTAACTTTAAGTTTAATTATGGTTGCATACTTTATACATACTATTAATTAAGTATTAATTGTAAGGTTGAGTTGACTGTCAGACCAACTTTAGGTTTACACAAAAATTAAACAAATTTTAATACAAAGCAGCAGAGTAAACTAAAATTAATATAACAAATGAGTATATTTCCTAAATACAGAATATTTGTGCTTTAAATTTAATTTGAATAAATATAAATAATGAATTAATTCACACGCTTTATATAAAAAATGATGTTAGTAAAAGACAAAGCAGAGGTTATTTGTGCCAAGGATTACATGCATGTCCCCTTTAGGTGTCTGCAAAGGTTAAATTAAAATGTGATTTTATGTAAATCAGAAACATTTTAAATGCTTATAAAGTTCAAACCTTAAAGTTTCACCGAAAAGACTGAAAGAATAAAATCTTAAAATATGGGTGAAATGCAAGATATTATATGTAAAAATGAAATAACATGCTTATTCTGACCCATACTTATTAAAATATATAAAAGATTAAGTGATCATATTTAAATTTCAATATTTTACTACTAATATTTTAAAATATTAAAAACTCTTTGCTGTCAAATCGGTAAAAACCTAGTGTTGAGAAAAGAAATCATTAAATGGCCTTTTAATATGGGATTCACCAAATTATATGCAAAACAAGATACTTTTATTGTTTTCGAAATTAAAATCCCTAGTCCTTTTTGACCCAATTATAATTATTTTCTATTTTTGAAATTTTAAAATCACATCATTTAGTTTCACAAAGACAAATTATCTTTTTATCTGCAAAAACTATAATGAAGTATGATTCTCCAGAGCTGTTTCCAGTCTGATCTTGTGACTTGTGGTTTATGTCAGCTGGGGCATTCCTTTCGCCATCACTGTGGCAGCGCTGTCTCTGCACAAGATCGGCTATGATGCCTCTGAAGTGTCTGTAGGCTGGTGCTGGGTGAACATCCAGGCTGAAGACCACGTGTTGTGGATGCTGCTCACCGGGAAGATCTGGGAGTTCATTGCCTATGTCACACTGCCTGTCCTGTACATCCTCATTAAGATACACATTCACAGAGCAGTAAGTCCTCTACGCTCATCAGTTTAACTTTACAGGTTTGCATGACATTTTCATCAACTCAAAGACAAGTCGCCAACCTGATTTCACTAAGTAGGATAGACATCTACATTGATCCTGGAACAACATTCCAATCAGCCAATCAGAATTAAGGGATACGTTTACCGTTCAAGTTTAATCTCACGGTTAGGTTTATGCACTTCTACATGATTATTATCCAACTATTATTTCCCTCTGATTTTGGGAATAATTGACAGTTATGGTTGGATTTAGGGGTAGGGAATAAGTATGGATTATATTTTTCGACCAAAAATGATGTTCCAGGATCAACATAGGTGTTAATCCAGGATCGCATCGTACTTGGCAAAATCATGACGTGCAAGACAAGTCGTTTCTGGAATAACTTCCAGGATTAATGCAATAGGGACATATATCATAGAATAGTGATTTCTAGGCCCGGAAATGTCATGGAAGTTAATAACATCTTTAAAGGTCATGGAGGTTTCTGTCATCAATATATTTTTGATCTATAAAATATTTCAAAGGCTCCAAAATGTAAGTGCTGTCTCTGGGGGAGAAAATCAGTTGGAAAAATGATGGATGGAAAAGTAATGAAAGAGACTTTCGTTAAAATAATGATTATATATTCTACATATAATATTTAAGACAGGCTGATATACTTGTCAAACTGAAACAACTGTGCTTTAAAGACAGCACAATGGGGTGGATGGTTATACTGTTTCCTTGCCCCGGAAGAATTTAAATCACTTTGTGGCTTTGAGGTTTGCCAGCCACTTCCAGTACATGTTAAAACTGAGAGATGAACCAAACTCATAAAACTATTTACACTAGACAGTCATTGACACTACAGTCCAAAGAATGGCAGCAGTAAGTTGTTGTTGTTGTTTTTTAAATCTTTTGTTCACCAAGGCTGCATTTATTTGATGTAAAAGTGTATACAATAAACAAGTAAAACATGTGGGTCACTTAGCACTCCTTTAGCACAAAATGTATTCATGACTACATTGTCAAAATCACAAGATTTATTAGCTCACATAAGCATAAAACATCCAAAACTACATCCTGTACAAAGTTTAAAAAAATAATGTAATAAAAATAACATTACAGTTAACATTTCAACATAACATTAGCATCTGAAGGGTATCAGTAGAAAGAGCTCTTTTGAGTTCACTCACTGTCAGATTTTTTGTGTGTCTATATGTGTATTCTGTACAGTACAATAATATTTAACACATCTGTAATATAGCTGTGGAAAGACTCTTGGAGGTTATTCATGGTCTGCAGAAAGTTATTTGTTTCTTCTAATAATACGTTTCTCTATAAAAATTAAGATAATCAGAGAAAACCAAAAGTCGTCAGAACAGAAATGAGCACTTACAAAAATAATTAGTTTTGCTTCAAATAATAAAAATAGTTTTATTATATTTATGGAGAAAACGTTGTAGTTTTGGATAAAGACGTGTGCTAAATGAGTAAACGTAAATGCAAATATGAAATACAGTTTCCATATTTCTACACTGTTTTTTTCTACAGGAACCATACTGTGGTATTTGTTGTAATACTGGTTATACAATCAGTAATCAATGTTCCAAAAACCATAGATACTACATTTTTACTATAACGGTACTATAAGAGAGGTCACGTAGTGAAGTTTATTTATAAACTAATTTCGAGAGGATCACGTGCTTATGATTGCTTACAGCTGGCCTGCATTAGCCCGCAATCGATGCACCAATCAGATGATTCCTAGATCACCATAAATAACCAGAGTTCCCTCTTTGCAGTATCTTCGTCTTGAAGAACTCCCCCCACCCACCCCTACTCCTCCTTCCCAGATGGGCGACACGGTGGCCCAGTGATTAGCACTGTCGCCTCACAGCAAGAATGTCTCTGGTTAAAGTCTCAACTAAACTAGTCGACATTTCTGTGTGGAGTTTGCTTGTTCTCCCCGTGATCGCGTGGGTTTTCCCCGGGTTCTCCGGTTTCCTCCCACAGTCCAAAAACACGCAATTTAAGTAAATCGAACACACTAAGCAATACCATTTACAAGCCCACTATAAGTCGGGGGAGTTCATCGAGATCTACCTGAGCTCAAGCTCCCCTCTCGCCCTGCGGACGCGAGGGAGCCCAGGGCTCGAGGATCTCGTGAGCTCAGGGCTCTCTCCCGGGACAGCATGCCAAACTAGCTATATTACCAATCATCAGCTAAGTGTGAACTCTTGAAATGCAATTGAAAAGTGTAAATAAATGGACAAACACTAGTGAATCACAAGCAATAGGCAATTTCTGTTTAAATGCAGTCATTGAACTGATAATTAACAGATTTATATTGATTTGGTTCCATTGTTTTTACTATATTCTGCAATGTGGAAGTGTGCTCTTTTTTGCAATTGTTTAAAGACTTCTGATTCATTTGCCTATGGGGGAAATGATTAGAATAACAAACGGCAGTAAACGTCCAAACTATTTGCTCTACAAACTAGTGTGTTTATGATTATGCATAAAAATTAAATTATAGAATAAGGAAATGCCAGTTTACAACATCAGTCAGCATAACAAGCTATTTTTATGGCTAAATGAGAATGAGTGAATGAGACCGGAATTCTCAAGCTAATCAGAGTCCAATGGCTCGGCCTGCTTTTAAATGTAAGAAGAGGGTCAATATGAGGATACACAACTCTTGAACTTTTATTTTAACAGAGGTCACAGGCTGTGTGCATCCAATCAACAAAACTAGCCCAATAATATGGAAACCTTAAAATAAGCTTTTGCTTATTCATAAAGTACATATTTAATTTCACTGTGCACCGTTGTACAGTTTTTAGTTTTTATTTTTAAAATAACTGTATTTGGATATTATAAAGGTTTTGTTATCATAAAAATCAACTTGCCTTAAAATGGACCGACTTTCTTTTGTAGATCACATATGCTTTTGCTGATATTGTTTAGCAACAATCCTAGAGAGTTCTGTCAATTTGTTATCATAGAAACAAAAACATCCGCACATACAGTGTCTTCCCTAGTTCCCCTGCAACTTCTTATGTTTCATTCATCCTAGCATAGTTTTATCATTGGTAGAACATACATTTGGTAGAGTAAAATATTTCAATGCAACCATGTAAATATAATTAACGCAATATTTTTACCTGCAGACTAAACAAACAATCCTCTGCAGTTTGTTTAAATATCACAACATCTGGAACACAGAGGACTTGACAACGAAAAAGGGCACTCAATAACACTCTTGCAAAAATTATT
This sequence comes from Danio choprae, assembly GCA_903798125.1. NCBI lineage: Eukaryota > Metazoa > Chordata > Actinopteri > Cypriniformes > Danionidae > Danio > Danio choprae. The sequence goes on along the minus strand of CAIGQW010000317.1, from coordinate 1,129,606 downwards.
CTTGCTACAGTTCTTACGTTTTTTGGGGGAACAATATAATTGTTTTATGTTTAATCCACTTAAATTTGTAAAAACAATTAAGTTAACGTAATCGATTTGTGTTGGGACAACATGAAGGAATTGTGTGGAACCCAGCATTTTTTTATAATGTATTTTCTCCTGCCTATCTAAAAATGCTTATTTCTAGGTGAGCTATTTAACTAATTATATTCATTTTTGATTCTCTTTTTTACATTTGTTAAGCATGCAGCCTTGTCTGAGTACCGTCCCATCCTGACCACCAACCCTGTATCTCACTCTCTGTCGTCCATGGCGGACCGAAAGCTCACCGTCATCCCTATCATCTTCATCATGCTCCGCGTGTGGAGCACCGTCCGCTTCCTGCTCCTGCTGACCAGCTCTCCCGCCGGACATAACCCAGTGCTGGTGACCTTGCATGTGAGTTTCCACCTGGATCCACTTGGTTACCTCAAAATGAACTTAATTTTCTTGAGTTTATATGTGCAATTCATCAAAGTCATTTACCTGTACATGCCGTTATTGCATTGGGCAAACTCAACGATTTATTTATTTTTAATAGGGAATTGGAAACACCTTTCAAGGAGCTGCGAACTGCATTATGTTTGTGCTGTTCACTCCTTCCATTCGCTCTCGGCTGATGGCTCTGCTGCTCTGTAGAGGTCAGGACAGACGCTGGAACTCCGAGTCAGCGTCCCAGAACAGGACAAACGATTATACAGTTTCACACAGAGAGGATAACAGCAAAGAATAAGAGCTGCATTTTTGACTCTATTTGATGCAGTATGATACAGTTTTTATAGGCTTTATAGGCTCTTTTCTGTGAGCCTTACTCTCTTTCTACTCAGCCTTGTTGTTTAACCAAGTGCTTTGGCAGATTACAGGGGGACTGCGGTCACATGCACCAAACCCGCAGAGCACGGAAAACACAAACGCACTTTCTGTTAGCGCTTTAGCTCAGCACTTTAGGCGAAAGGCTTTCTGTCTTCCAAATCTGTTTTCGTTCGGCTGCCGCAGATATCTCATGTTCATTTAAATAGAAATGAGATCTGTAGCTCAGGGGAGGCGAGGATACAGCAGTTTATTATCTGGTGACCAAAATGGCAAATGTACTGTGAAGTGTTTTTACAAGGGATTTGTTTTCCCCCGACAAAGCACATGCATTCATAATGCAGAGTTATTACTTTACATTACATCCAATGTGTGGATTTTTTTTAAGCATGATTTATTTGTATTATATACTGTATTTATATGTATGTGTAGTATTTTTGTCCTGTGTGTTATAATCTCTGTTCTCTTGATTCACTTTTCTGTACAGGTATATAGTGTAATATGCACCTAGATGAGCAAATTCTGCAAATAGGACATGCAAATATGCACATTTATTGTTATTTCACCCAATGCCTTTAAAATGACCTTGTACGTACTGTAATTACCGATTTCTATATGTAGTTATATTTTATCAAAGCATCTATTGTTTCAATAAAAGAATTTATTACTTGTCAGGCTTAGTGGTATATTATACCATTCATTCATTCATTCATTTTCTTTTCGGCTTAGTCCCTTTATTAATCTGGGGTCGCCACAGCGGAATGAACCGCCAACTTATCCAGCATATGTTTTACGCAGTGGATGCCCTTCCAGCTGCAACCCATCTCTGGGAAACATCCACACACACCCATTCACACTCATACACAGACAATTTAGTCTACCCAATTCACCTGTACCGCATGTGTTTGGACTTGTGGGGGAAACCGGAGCACCC
>CAIGQW010000317.1:1101139-1114932 GCA_903798125.1 Danio choprae | reverse complement strand
TTATATTATATTATATTATATTATATTATATTATATTATATTATATTATATTATATTATATTATATTATATTATATTATATTATATTATATTATATTATATTATATTATATTATATTATGCAACTCTGATAAACTTTAATATTCTGCTTAAAGGAGATGCAGCAGTTCTACAGGCGAATATATGTGGATCGTTATGGCCCGATGTCAGACAATCTCCTCACCCTCTTGTGGTCCGTAACTGTCTCCATGTATCCACTGGGTGGGTTTTTCGGCTCTCTCATGGTGGCTTCATTAGTGAACAAATTTGGAAGGTAGCATCCAATGACAGCTTCTGCCAGTGCATTGCATCAAATCCCAGATTTTATTCACCCTATTTGTTGATTGGCTTACAGAAAAGGCACACTGCTGTTCAATAACATCTTCTCTATTGTTCCTGCTATAATGATGGGTGTGAGTGAAGTGGCAGGGTCTTTCGAGATCATCATTGTTGCACGTTTTCTGGTGGGCATCTGTGCAGGTCAGTAGTATATTCCACCTGTCTGTATAGATTGTGTGTATGTTTAAGCATGACAGTGTTGCTGTGTTGTCTAGGTCTGTCTTCCAATGTGGTGCCCATGTATTTGGGAGAGATTGCACCCAAGAATTACAGAGGGGCCGTCGGGATTGTCCCGCAGCTTTTCATCACCGTTGGCATTCTTGTCGCCCAGATATTTGGTATTCGCAGTATCCTTGGAAATAAAGAAGGTAATTTGCGGAGTGCATGGGATTTTTGTCAAAAAAAATTTTGAGGCAATAGTGCAAATAAGCTTGATGCAGGACTTGATGCTGACTAAATTCAGTCATCATTTATTTACCCTTGACTTGTTCCAAATCTGTTTGAGTGTTTTTGTGTCAAGTCAAGGGCGATTTTTGGGTGAACTATCAGGGCTTTCAGTTCTACAAGAGTGGTGTTTGCATGTTTAAAAACCTTTTTTTGAAACTTCCAGTTTTATAAATCTTTATTTTATCAAATAAATAGCAATTCTTAAAATTCCAAGTCTTTTATGCTGTTTCTGAAAAATTCAAACAATAGTTGCTTTAATGTTATTTTCACCTAACATGTCAGATCACTTTTTTTGTGCCTATACATTCATTCATTCATTTTCAATTCGGCTTTATTCCCTTTAGTCCCTTTATTCATCTGGGGTCGCCACAGCGGAATGAACCGCCAACTTATCCAGCATATGTTTTACGCAGCAGATGCCCTTCCAGCTACAACACATCACTGGGAAACATCCATACACACTCATCCACACACATACACTATGGACAACTTGGTTTACCCAATTCACCTATAGCGCATGTCTTTGGACTTGTGGGGGAAACCGGAGCACCCGGAGGAAACCCACGCCAACACGGGGAGAACATGCAAACTCCACACAGAAACGCCAACTGACCCAGCCGAGGCTCGAACCAGCGACCTTCTTGCTGTGAGGTGATCGTGCTACCCACTACGCCACCGTGCAGCCTGTGCCTATTCATATATCCTTTATTGTTAGTCATTTCTTTGTTATTTAATATATATTTTTTATGAAATTTCATTAAAACAAACTTACATTTCAAAAATATATTTCATATTATTTGGAATAAAGAATTTTTAATAATTACATTTAGTTGCAATTTACATTTACTGTTCAGTTTCAGTTTTTTTATTATTATATCTAAAAAATACATTTTAATGAATGTGATAGTGTGGGCCTCACGGTGGCGCAGTGGATAGCACGTTCGCCTCACAGCAAGAAGGTCGCTGGTTCGAGCCTCGGCTGGGTCAGTTGGCATTTCTGTGTGGAGTTTGCGTGTTCTTCCCGTGTTGGCGTGGGTTTCCTCCGGGTGCTCCGGTTTCCCCCACAAGTCCAAAGACATGCGGTACAGGTGAATTGAGTGTGTATGGATGTTTCCCAGAGATGGGTTGCAGCTGGAAGGGCATCCGCTGCGTAAAACATATGCTGGATAAGTTGGCGGTTCATTCCGCTGTGGCGACCCCAGATTAATAAAGGGACTAAGCCGAAATGAAAATGAATGAATGAATGAATGAATGAATGAATGTGATAGTTTGGCTCTGTTAATTGTCATTTTTGTATATTTTAGTACAGTAATATGCAGGTAATACCCAATATTGCTTAGTTCATCCTTAAAATTGTAATTACTGAATTAGTTTGAAGGTAATTATTACTATATTTTAATAATAATTTAAAAAGCAATTGTATGTGTACTCCCAGCTACACTAAAACATACAGTGCCATGGCTTATATACAACTGAGATGCATACCAAACCTGCATTTTTGTGTACTCTTGCATTCTGTTTAATGAGATGCTGCAGTCCTGCTGGTTGTGATGTGCCATGTTCTCTCTCTCTCTCTCTCTAGGCTGGCCCATCATGTTAGGTCTCACAGGGATTCCAGCTGCCATTGAGCTGCTGCTTCTGCCTTTCTTTCCTGAGAGCCCTCGCTACATGCTCATACAGAAGGGGGATGAAAAAACTGCCAGGAAAGGTACAGAAGGAATTATTTTGGTCTCCCATGTCAGAGCACACAAAGACAATATGTTTCACAGTGCGATGTGCACTAATGATGAACCCATCAAGATTACAGAGGCTTTATGGCAGAGTATGGTAGCCTTTATCAATTCGATTTCTTATGCAATCAGTTTACAACATTTGGACATTTTTCAATGTTTTATTGTTTCCGAAGAAATTACTTTGTTGGTTGCAGGCCTTGCCTTAACAGATAAAACTAATTTTCTTAATCAGTGTTTGTATCCTTATTTGAACATATTTTGCTATTAAAACTATTTTTAAAATATTGTGCAAATGGCTACATTCCCATACTCTACTGAGTTTAAGTGTTTTAATAGAGTTTTTGTGGCTGGCTTTGTGGATAATTTAAATTCATTCAACTGATTCATTCAAAGTAAGTTCATTCAGGACCAAACCAAAAGACTACAGTGTATGTGTGAGTAGCTTTGGATAAAAGTGGCTATTAAATGCTAAATGTAAATGATTAGCTTTATGAATGTGTCACAGTTTAAAACAACCCGGTCACTAATTCATAATTAAACACTTAACTGTCACCTCCACTTTTTGAACATAGACATGAAAATGACATGTTCAACTTAAATGATTGCCAATTTTCAATGCTTTGGTGCTACAGATTTAAGCTTGGGTTTTTAAAACTCATTTTAAAGAAGACAGATGTCAGATTGTAGCTGAAGTGAAAAAGGGGAAAATGAAAAGTTATGTGCTTTTATGTTTCTAAAAACAAAATGTTTTAGCCTAAAATTCACAGACAATCAAAGCTAAGTATCTAAAGAAATTACATTCCATATTTGAAATTGATATCTCAAAAAATGAGCTATCAGCAAGATTTTGTTTAGTTGCAGTACCAAACATCACCACTTGCAGACCTCCAGTTTCCATTGATGTCCATACAAGAGTGCCCCCTATGTTATGAGAAATATAAAATTCTAAAGTAGTATGGGCAGTATATGGGCCTCACAGTGGCGCAGTGGGTAGCACGTTCGTCTCACAGCAAGAAGGTCGCTGGTTCGAGCCTCGGCTGGGCCAGTTGGCGTTTCTGTGTGGAGTTTGCATGTTCTCCCTGTGTTGGCGTGGGTTTCCTCCGGGTGCTCCGGTTTCCCCCACAAGTCCAAAGACATGCGGTATAGGTGAATTGGGTAAGCTAAATTGTCCATAGTGTATGAGTGTGAATGGGTGTGTATGGATGTTTCCCAGAGATGGGTTGCAGCTGGAAGGGCATCCGCTGTGTAAAACATATGCTGGATAAGTTGGCGGTTCATTCCGCTGTGGCAACCCCAGATTAATAAAGGGACTAAGCCGAAATGAAAATGAGTGAATGAAAGTATGGGCAGTTTGGTATTATTTTATTTAAATTTAGCCATTGAAAAAACATCTAAAAACATCTTTAAAAAAATTACATGTGGATTGCTGTAGCAAAGCAATGCTTCACAACTCTGAGGAGTATCCTTGTTGCAAATTAATAAATAGCAGCTGTTTCTCAATAATATCTATCAAAAATGTTGTATCCATAGTATGTTTTAATCTATTACTCTTCCTGTAAAAACTGTGGTAAAATATGTATTCAGAAGTCTCTCCTTTCCAATGATATATAGTTTGTCATGATTAGATTAGGATTCAGGTTTAAAAAAGGTCAACTAAAGTGTCCCAGTGGCAACATATCTGAACAACTGCATGCCAGTGAATGTGCTTAAACTGACTGTATTGTAGGCCTGCAGCGTCTGCGAGGATGTCTGGATGTGGATGAGGAGCTTTGTGAGATGCGTGTTGAGGAGCAGTCGGAGCGAGCAGAAGGTCGACTCTCTCTGCTCAACCTCTTCACCTTCCGCTCTTTGCGCTGGCAGCTGCTGTCTGTGATCTTCATGAACATGGGCCAGCAACTGTCAGGAGTCAACGCCGTAAGCAGCAGTCTGAATAACAGCACACGGCTGGTTATCTCCCACACAGTTTTCTCTAAAAAAGCATGAGTGTGCTGTTATATATCTCTAATAGGTTTGGTCAACTAAATCATAGCTTTTAACCCTTTCCTCAGATTTATTACTATGCTGACAGCATCTACAGTTCAGCAGGAGTGAGTGAAGATCATGTTCAGTATGTGACTGTCGGGACAGGAGCTGTAAATGTCTTCATGACCATAACAGCTGTAAGTCACTCTTTTGTTTAGCTTTTGTGACTTAAGGGAAAGTTCACGCAAAAAAAAAAAAGGGAATTTATTCATTATTGTAAACCTTTATGACTTTAGTTTTTTCTGTCGAACACAAAAGAAGATATTTTGAAGAAAGCTGAAAACCTGCAACTATAAAATTCCATAGTAGGAAAAACGAATACTATGGAAGTCAGTAGTTACTGCTGTTCATCATTCTTCCAAATATCTTCTTCTGTGTTTAACAGCAGAAAGAAACTCGTAAAGGTTTGAAAGATGTAAAGAGGGAGTAAATGATGACAGAATTTTCATTCGTGAGTGAACTAATTTGATACTGCTTTCTTGACGAGCATATTTCTTCACAAAAAATTCAATTTTCTGTTTCTGTAGGTGTTCATAGTGGAGAAATCTGGAAGAAAGTTGTTGCTGCTGATTGGCTTTGGCATCTGCTGTGCAGCCTGTGTTATTCTGACCATTGCGCTCTACTTTCAGGTGCATTTTGTCAAATTTCTTCTTCTCCTTCAAGCATATTGTAAATTAAATGAAAAATGTAAAAAAAAATAATTCTCCAATAATTTACTCACCCTCTACTTGTTCCAAATCAGTTTGAATTTCTCTTTTCTGTTGAACATAAAGAAAGATGTATTGAAGAGTTTTGGGGAAAAAAGCAGCCATTGATTTTCATTGTAATTTTTGTTTCTACTATGGATGTCAATGGCTGTTTGCTTCCAACATTCTTTTGTTCTGTGTTCAAAAGAAGAAACAAATGTGTAAAATTTTAGAAACATTTCAGTGTGAGTAAATGATAAGGGAATACATTTTTGGGTGAACTATGTCTTAAAGGTCCCCCGAAGTGCTTTGAAATGTGCATTTTTTAAATTCAAAATAGGAAGTAATCTCAACTGAAACCTGAAGACAGGGCAGGACATATAGTAGCTCCTTGACTTCATAAAAAATACTGCCAATAGTATTTCATTTTTTATTACAGCTCTGCCAGTGAAAGTGGTTTAGATCAAGTGCATCAAATAAAAAGCAAATGAGAACAATCAGGACATTTCAGATACTATAGAATTTGATTGGTCAGAAGATTTGATGAGAAACTGAGGTGATTTAAAAAAAATGGATCCATTTATAGGGGAAAGTGACAAACTGCCATCTTTGGGTATATGTATCAGGTTTATATCTTCTAAATGCTAACTTTAGCACTGTTATAAATATCTCTAAAACTACTGATACAAACATCTAAATGAAACTCTATTGTAATTTCACGGGACCTTTCAAATTGTGCATGCTAATTGAAATATTTTTCGAATAATATCATCCAATTAACCACAATATATTTAAGAGTTCGTTTTTATGACCAGCCTATCTGAACTTCTAAAGGGAGTTTCTTTATATGGCCTATTGTGGTTGTAGTAAATTCTTGTTTACAGACAGATGGGTGCTAGGTATAGTAAAATCTCAGTCCCAGAAGAGATTTTAATTTTGGAGCTGTGAATGTGCTGTCCTGACAGATTTGCCTCTTGGGTCTATATGTGAAATGCAAGGCTATAAATGTGGAGGAATAACTGCTGCCCTTTACACCCACAGACTACACTGGACTGGATCCCCTACGTCAGCATCGTCTGTGTCATTGTTTACGTCATCGGACATGCCATCGGTCCGAGTGAGTTCATGCCAATCCCATAGGGGCATTTTACTTTTGCTGTGTTCTTTGGTGGGGAATGGCAGTAGATTTATTCAGCCGTTTCTGGGACTGTACATTAAAACTCTGGAGTGAAGGCGAGAGAAGTGCTTTAAAGTGGCTGTAAAACAGACTGTAAAAGCAGCACAGTGTTTCAAGCAATCTCTATAAAAGATGAAGTGTCTTGTGATAGAATATGCCATTTTGACAGCCTTTGCTGCATCGTTTCGCAGGTCCTATTCCCACTGTAATCACCACTGAGATGTTCCGGCAGTCTTCTAGACCTCCAGCCTTCATGGTGGCCGGATCCGTTCATTGGCTATCTAACTTCACAGTCGGCCTGGTCTTTCCTTTTCTAGAGGTCAGAGGTCATAGTTTTTAAAGGTCCTGATATACTTCAGGCAAATATGAAAAAAATAAAAATAACAATAACAGTAACATCATTTCCAGTGATGGGAATAATAGCTTTAGAATCTAAATAAAAAATGTTGTTACTTTTTTCAGTAACAAGTAATTAAACAAATTATTGTTTCCCTTGTTACAATGCCATTACTGTTACTGACAATAAAATGTGCCATTATATATATATTAAGCTTACTAAAGGGGTTTTCATCTGTGATTTATAAAGCACACAGAATTAAATATTTTGAAAATGTAAAGATGCAGATTGTTAGGTGATAGTGTGAGCTCTGCTTTTAAAGCAGACTTTTTTTTTTTTACATATTTCTTTTAAAAAGTAACACAATAGTTACCTTCCATGATAATTAGTTACTTTTACAATGATGTAATTCAGTTAATCACTCGGTTTCTTTCTTTTCTTTTAACATTTAACTATAACTAATGACTTAAAGTAACATGCCCAAAATAATCATATCTCTCCATTTGAAAGAATAAATATACAATATACAACATAATAAGTATACAATATGATTTCAATAATGAATAAAAGCGCTGTTTAAGAGGTGTCTGGATGCAAACCTGGTGCAGTGGCAATCTGAGCTGCATGCAATGCTTTTTAAGGCACACACCTAACCCCACCACTAACCCTACCCCTCACAGTGATGTCACTAGCTCCATTGAGTGCATTGTCAATAGACTTGCAGTTTCAGTTTGCATAATCAAGGCTGCATCTACATACTTGCGCTGTCTGTTGTAATCTCATTAATTCATTCATTCATTTTCATTTCGGCTTAGTCCCTTTATTAATCTGGGGTCGCCACAGCGGAATGAACCGCCAACTTATCCAGCATATGTTTTACACAGCGGATGCCCTTCCAGCTGCAACCCATCTCTGGGAAACATCCATACACACCCATTCACACTCATACACTACGGACAATTTAGCTTACCCAATTCACCTATACCGCATGTCTTTGGACTTGTGGGGGAAACCGGAGCACCCGGAGGAAACCCACGCCAACACAGGGAGAACATGCAAACTCCACACAGAAACGCCAACTGGCGAGGCTCGAACCAGCGACCAGCGACCTTCTTGCTGTGAGGCGAACGTGCTACCCACTGCGCCACTGTGAGGCCCCTGTTGTAATCTCATATGTAAATATAGTGTCAAATACAGAAGTTTCATTGGCAGCTGTGCTTGCATGCATATAACAAGTATTAAGACATTTTTATTGCTTATCAATTTTCAAAGTGACATGACTTGGTTCAAGCACTAAACTGCAAATCTTGTGTAAAAATATTTTAGTATGGTACTATGAGCATTTCTGAACTGCTAGTTTCTCATAACTTAAATTTATTGCTAATAAGAGAAACGTGTGCAGTACACTTACATTTGAACCAAATATGTATGTTCTCTAAAAGTATATCACTGAAAATGTGTTTTTAAAACTTATTTTCACCCCTAAACGATGAATGAAAATAGCTTTGATGTAAGATCATCAGGGAATTAGCACAGTCACAGTACTGCACCAACTCATTTAGTTTTTTTTTAATTCATCAGTTTTTGAGGATTTACTCAGTTTTGTCAGGAAATCAGTGAAAAACCTTTTAAAGTTAAAAAAAATAATCAAAGCAAATCATCAAAGAGGAGTTGAAGGAGTTAGTAAGAGAAATGTGTTCCTCATGTGTGTTTACAGAGAGGCCTGGGCCCATACAGCTTCATCATTTTTGCTTGCATCTGCCTCGCCACACTGATCTACATCTGGATTGTCATTCCAGAGACCAAAAACAAGACATTTCTGGAGACCAGCAAGCTGTTTGCTCAGAGAAACAAGGTGGAGATTATGGCGGAGGCCTCAGACTCTGAGATCAAAGAGACAGGAGAGGGAAACCACGGACAGGAAATTAGCAGCACATTTCTCTGAATGAGTAAGAGTTACTCACACAGGACATGTTCATGCATCTGCAATGATTTCTAATCTTTTATGTTTCAATCTTGTTCTCTGATCCTGTGTGATCCTTCAATCCTGTGTTGGAAAATACTTATATTATGCCTTTTATTGGATTCTGTATTTGGATTAATGACAAAGAATATGTAAGAATCAGAAAAAATATGTATATTTTGGTTTAAAATGCATGTGCCTGTTTCTTACAAATGTACTTTTTGTATTGTTTTTTATTTTTGCTGTTGTTGTTCTTGTTGTTGTATATGGCTGCAATGCCAATTTTAGTAAAGGTTTAGTGATTGATGTAACCATCTCATAAAAAGTAATATCATTCATTCATTCTTTTTCTTTTCGGCTTAGTCCCTTTATTAATCTGGGGTCGCCACAGCGGAATGAACCGCCAACTTATCCAGCATATGTTTTACACAGCGGATGCCCTTCCAGCTGCAACCCATCTCTGGGAAACATCCATACACACCCATTCACACTCATACACTACGGACAATTTTAGTTTACCCAATTCACCTATACCGCATGTCTTTGGACTTGTGGGGGAAACCGGAGCACCCGGAGGAAACCCACGCCAACACAGGGAGAACATGCAAACTCCACACAGAAACGCCAACTGACCCAGCCGAGGCTCGAACCAGTGACCTTCTTGCTGTGAGGCGAACGTGCTACCCACTGCGCCACTGTGAGGCCCTAAAAAGTAATATATTTTATTTAAAAATATATATCTTCATGGTAAATGTATTATTGACTGATATCATTTATCTTTTTTAAGCCTTTCATATTTTTGGTGTCATAAAGATCAAATGATCTGATCTGGTTAACCTTTATATATACTGTAGTACTTCATTTAGTATGTTATAAATGTATGCATGGATGGATATATAAGTATATAAGACTTTTATTCAACAAACCTTTATTGGTATTATTTTAACAAAGCTACTTCAAAGTTATTTCCTTTCTAGCAAGTGAAAATATAATATTATAATCATATATTTGTGCTTCATATTATCACATTATAATTCAAAACACATTGTGTATATGTATATTTCTCTTTGTGGTATCAGAAATATTGTTTCAGAATGTATAAACATGCCTGTATGCGTTAAATTATTCTGAAATCTTAAATAAGAGATTTCAAATATATTCAGACCAAATACCATTCATCAAAGACCATTCAAAGACCATTCATCATGGTCTCTTCATTGTGAAGAAAATATTCAGTTTCAATAAAACACAAAAATTAGAATGCAAATATCATTTATTACATTTTTAGATATGATTCCCATTATTCAGCTGGCTAAAAATACACTAGTAAAACACAGATAGATAGAATATCGTATTATCATTATGCATACAATTGCAGTTATTTCCCTGGGACGAGCATACAGTACAAGTTAGCAATATAGCTAATATTGTTGATGATATTAACATTCATTTAAAAGCCTGTTGTTCTTTCTATTTCGCTGTTTCTCTATTATTATTATTATCTCGATGGCAAACCTGTTCGCCCTGCAGCTGAACTCCTCCATACAGACTGAGCTGAGTGACTCCCCAGCTCAGGACATTCCCCTTCACTTTGCCATTGTCACACGACATCTGTTCAACAATCTCTGCCTCAGTTAACACATAATCCCAAACGTTTACATCACTCATATGACCAACAAAAGCATCGTTAACTGAAATTCCCAAAAACCCATCCTGGTCCTTCCCCAAAATGAGTCTTCCTCCAGCAGGGATGGTGTACCCTGTCTGAATGTAGCGCTCCACTCCGACCACCCCGTTCACCCACAGCTCAGCCCCTCCGTTGTGGGATGCCCAGGTAAAGCAGTAGTTCGTCCAGTCATTTGACTGAAGTTCAAACTTCAGATTTATGAACTGGTCTCCGATCCAGAGACCCACTTCAGAGCCTAAGGAGATCATGAGCTCATTGTCGTGAGACGTGGAGTATGAAAGCACGGTCAGGTCTCGAATTGAGGGAATTTGGACATTCATGCAGGCTGTGAAGGATTTGAGCTCCATGGGATGCGATAAGTTCACCACGGCAAAGCTTTCCACGTTCTTCTCCGGGAAGTAGAGGACCAGGGGGGATATAGCTTGCTTGCCTTGAGACGGAAAGATCATGTTAGAACATTCATTAGTCCGTAAAATAATAAGAAGTCAATAAAAATAAATCTCAGTGGGGTTGTGTATAGATAAATGTCTACTGTATAAGTCTATAGTTGCAACCATTCCACAAGTTACTCACCACCTGTACTTGAAGGCCTTGATGCTTGAAAAGGATATACCAAATATATCAATGTCAAAATACTCTTATTCAGGGACAGATGAATTATGTATATTGAGAATGGCATGCATTGCAATTAAAGGGACAGTTCACCCAAATATGAATATCTCACACCATTCAGACAGTGAAAGTGGATGGTAATTAACAGCTGTTAAGCTTTGAAATGAAATATCATAAGAGCTTTTTAACAGTAGTTCACATGACCATACTCATGACATGGGGTGCAGCTGGAGATTTTGTGGTATTGAAGGTGGAAGAGAGCGCTGGTCATTCACTCCCCCCAATTCCTGCCTTAAAAAATTGTAATAAGGTTACAATAAGGATTCACAATGTTCCACAAATCACTTATTAATCCTATTTAACTTTATGTTTAACATTATCAAATAAATATTTGTAATTCAATAATGTATTAGTAGATATTAATACTAATAAGTGATTTGTGGAACATTGTGGATCTTTATTGTAACCTTATTATACATTCATTTTCTTTTCGGCTTAGTTCCTTTATTAATCTGGGGTCGCCACAGCGGAATGAACCGCCAACTTATCCAGCATATGTTTTACGCAGCGGATGCCCTTCCAGCTGCAACCCATCACTGGGAAACATCCATACACTCATTCACACTCATACACTACGGACAATTTAGCTTACCCAATTCACCTATACCGCATGTGTTTGGACTGTGGGGGAAACCGGAGCACCCGGAGGAAACCCACGCCAACACGGGGAGAACACGCAAACTCCACACAGAAACGCCAACTGACCCAGCCGAGGCTCAAACCAGCGACCTTCTTGCTGTGAGGCGATTGTGCTACCCACTGCGCCACCGTGCTGCCCCTAACCTTATTACAATTTTTTTTTTCATTTTTTCAAAAACTGAAACTGAAATATAAATAAATAGTAGTATTTATAAAAAAAAATTATGAAAATTATTTTGAAAATGCAAATTATAAAGAAAAACTGTAATCGAAGTACTAATAAATATGATAACAGCATTTATATTATTTGTTGGTTTTTTGAAAACTCAAAATATAAAAGAAATAAATAATTATAATAGTATTTACATTTGTAAATGCTCTTTAGAAATAATTCAGAAAACTGAATATAAATAAATGGGCATCACAGTGGCGCAGTGGGTAGCATGTTCGCCTCACAGCAAGAAGGTCGCTGGTTCGAGCCTCGGCTGGGTCAGTTGGCGTTTCTGTGTGGAGTTTGCATGTTCTTCCTATGTTGGCGTGGGTTTCCTCCGGGTGCTCCGGTTTCCCCCACAAGTCCAAACACATGCGGTACAGGTGAATTGGGTAGACTAAATTGTCCGTAGTGTATGAGTGTGAATGGGTGTGTATGGATGTTTCCCAGAGATGGGTTGCAGCTGGAAGGGCATCCGCTGCGTAAAACATATGCTGGATAAGTTGGCGGTTCATTCCGCTGTGGCGACCCCGGATTAATAAAGGGACTAAGCCGAAAAGAAAATGAATGAATGAATGAATATAAATAATACTAAAATTACGCTATGCCTGAAAGGAGTTGCTGTTTACTGAAAATCTAGCTTGACAGCTTTGGTCACCATTCATTTTTCCTTGTATGGAAAAGAACGGCTTGTTTTATGACAAATAACTCTTTTTCTTTCACAGAAGAAATCAGTTACTCATGTTACAAAAGAGATTCTGAATTCTTATTTTAAAGTGCTCTATCCCTTTAAGAACCCTTTAATCTTGACATGTTTCATGAAAAGTTATACCTTGAACCGCTTTTTTGTCCAGTGACAAAATAAGGCTCTCGATTCTTTTAAGCTTAGCTTCAATCTCCTCTTGACGGCACATTCCTGCAAGAAACCAGAGAGTGGGAACATGCTCAGGCACTGCAGGTCTAACAAAGAGAGCTTCTTTTTTTGGTAGCTGCTAGAAAAGAAGAATCTCTGCCCTAACCTCCTTTGCTGAGACGTGGGAGGAAAGTAGACTCCACCACTCTTTCATTCAGAGGTTGGGCCATGCGGTAGTCGTTCCACAGGGTCTTATTGTCATGGTCCATTAATGTGCTCTCCAATTTCCTAATCTGAAGGCAACCACATTAAAAGTTAAGGGAACAACAACAACAAAAAAAAAGATTGAAAGGGGTCATGAACTGAAAAATTTAAATTCAACATATAAAAGGTCATTGTCCTATTAAAAACAGCCTGTGAGATTCAAAACAAAAGTAAACTCAAAACTTTATTGTTGGTGTAAAAACTGTATTGAGGCCAAAAAACAGGTTGTGGAATGGTTGTGGCTAAACTCTGCCTCCACAGAGGAAGATCAATGCCCACTTCACACTGCCTGTTTATTAATTCACACTGCAGTAGGTACAGTAAATAAAGTCTTCTCTACATAACATTAACTAAACTCCGCCTCCAAAGTAGATCAACACCCACTTATTCATCGCTGCCTTTTAACTCCACCCACCAATTCAAACCCCTAAATAACAACGTTTTTATGGAACATTGTGGCTTAAATCAGCGGCATGGTGGCTCAGTGGTTAGCACTGTTGCATCACAGCAAGAAGGTCGCTGGTTCGAGTCCCAGCTGGGCCAGTTGGCATTACTGTGTGGAGTTTGCATGGTCTCCCTGTGGTGGCTCCGGTTTCCTCCGGGTGCTCCGGTTTCCCCCACAGTCCAAAGACATGCGGTACAGGTGAATTGGACAAACTAAATAGGTTGTAGTATATAAGTGTGTGTGTGTGTGTGTGTGTGTGTGTGTGTGTGTGTGTGTGTGTG
>CAIGQW010000317.1:1071963-1101039 GCA_903798125.1 Danio choprae | reverse complement strand
GTGTGTGTGTGTGTGTGTGTGTGTGTGTGTGTGTGTGTGTGTGTGTGAATACAAGAGTGTATAGGTGTTTCCCAGTACTGGGTTGCGGCTGGAAGGGTATCCGCTGCGTAAAACATGCTGGAATAGTTGGTGGTTCATTCTGCTGTGGGGACCCCTGATAAATAAGATATTAAGCCGAAAGAAAATAAATGAATGATGTGGCTAAAATCCGCTTCCACAGAAGATCTTTTATGCCTCACTGCCTGTTTAGCCCTGGCCACCGATTCACACTGCAGTAGCTAAATTTCTTCTTTACTTAACATTGTGGCTAAACTCTGCCTACACAGAAGAAGATCGACACCCACTTATACATTACTGCCTTTTAGCCCTGCTCACTAATTAACACTGCAGTAGCTTAATAACAACTTCTTTATGTAACATTGTGGCTAAATTCCACCTCCACAGAAGATCAATGACCACTTATACATCACTACCTGTTTAGCCTCGTCCATCAATTCACACTGCAGTAGCTAAATAAATGCTTCTTTACGTAACATTGACTAAACTCCGCCTCCAAAGTAGATCAACACCCACTTATTCATCACTGCCTTTTAACTCCACCCACCAATTCACACCGCAGTAGCTAAATAACAACTTCTTTATGTAACATTGTGGCTAAACTCCACCTCCACAGAAGAAGATTAATGATTAACCAGAGAAGCAAATGCAGAATGATGCAGAAACCAAATGATAAAGATGTCCTGAAGACAAGAAGACGCTGTGCCATTCCAAGTTGTGGAAAAACACAGACTTTTCAGTGCTTTTCTTCTGATCCCAACATTAGGAAATAGTGGATGATCTTTAATTTAATGAAGTTAAATAGTCAGTAACAACTGGGTCCTTTGTTCCCTTCATTTTACCTCAGATTTGTACAAACAAAAGATGCAAAAAAAACTAAAAGAGGAATCTTCGCCAATGCTAACGGACCTAACGACCAAGTAAAAAAATCACAACAATGTCAATCTATGAGGGATGTAGTTTGTAAAACATACACACAAGTTTACATCAGTGGGCATAGCTGTCCTTTCCAACTATCATAAAAATGCTAAATATGCAAAACAGCCAATCAGAGCAGTGGGCATTTACCTCAGAATCTACAATCTGCCATGTCCATTCCAACTGTGTTCAAATGAGTGTGGGAGTCAAAGAGGACAGGAAAATAGCCTATGCGGTAAAAAAAAATGCTGGGTTCCACACAATTCCTTCATATTGTCCCAACACAAATCGATTAAGTTAACTTAATTGTTTTTACAAATTTAAGTGGATTAGACATAACACATTTAAGTTATTCTCAAAAAAAAAAACCTAAAGAATTGTGTTGTTTCAACTCATTTTAAATTAGTAGTTTGAACTATCAGCAAAAGTCATATTTTGAGTGTATAACTTCTACATTATAATTCTTTTTTGATGTTCAAACCTTGATAATATTGTATTGAACAGTACAAAATAGGCAGATTATGACCCTTTGAAAACAATTTAATGTGATCTTCTTGCGGTACCTGGTTGTGGGAGAGGGTGATGGGCGTATCGAACACTGTCCACATGACGCTCTCGAAACAGGGCGGTGTGGTCAGAGAGCCTTTATATCTGTAGAAGTGACTGAGGTTCTCTGACAGCATGGAGAGAACATTCAGGTTGGAGATGCTCATGGACTGACCTGCAATGAGAAAAACACAGAAAAGAAGTATGATGATGAGACCGCCGTGAGTCGCCTGGAATCAAATACTACTTACTGTAGATAGTCATGTAAAATGTTTTGGATTACCTACGTATTTGATGTTTGCCAGGTTTGAAATAAAATCACTGTAGTACGTGTTCTCAAAATGTCCATCCTAACACAAAATATACATATATATCAAATATAATATAATATAATATAATATAATATAATATAATATAATATAATATAATATAATATAATATAATATAATATAATATAATATAATATAATAGTTAAGCATACACACAATGGGGGGGACTAAAAACATGGTGTATAATAAATACTAGGGACTAAAAATGTGGTGTCCAAAACAAATAATGCATTAATTACTTAAACTAGTGCGGTGCTGCAATATTTCTATGGGAAGTTCATTGAGCTATTCAAGTGTAAACATTTTCATAATACATTATGCAGTGTTGTCATCAACACACTAGCTATCACTTAAGCAATTGCAAGAAAAGAGATTTGCAACTGTACTAAATATTGCATTAGATCGCCTATGGGTGTGATACTAAATCAGTGACCTCAGCCATAAAGGCAATGGGAGCTTTTGACCTGCACACGCTCTTGTGGAACATAATGTAAGGCATTGGGCCACTACATAGCGGCTTATCAATCAATAAATCCATTTAGTTCAGAAAAAGCAGATAAGTCCAACTTTACTCATGCTTTGAGCTTCAGGCACCGCATGGGCATTTGGTGCACAGCACAGCTCTTAAAAAAGGATTCAAGCAGAAAATTATCAGCAGTTTTAACAATTTTATTTTAATTAAATTATTATTTGATTTCCCTCATTACCATTAGATGGCACCAATGCACCAAAACACATTCAGAAAAACATTATTGCACTTGGTTCAAAAAAGATCATTACAGCAAATCATACCTCAAAAAAGAAGGCTAAAACCGCAAGACCATCTGGTTTATTTTTGGCCTCTTCAAAGCTGGGGTACTTTTGAGAGTTGTAGTGGACAACGTGAAGCTGTGAGACAAGAAGCCAAAGAGGAAGGTGTTAGAAATCGCAATACAAATTGAGTAATGTGAGGTTAGAGCTCTGCTGTATTGCTAAATTAAAGTTTCGCAAACTTAAAAAAAAAACTTAAATACAACTCATATACTTAAACTTAAAGATAAAAGTTTTTTTATTGGTTGATGGTTCCATGAAGAACCTCCATGCATGAAAAAGTATCATTAAACAAAACGTTCTTTAAAGTAAATATAAAATAACCTCTTTCCACCTTTTTTTTAAAGAACCTTTTGTTGAATCAATGTTTACCTTTATTTGAAACTTTTCATTCCACAAAGTGGGAAATACATATTCGAAATATTCATTACAGTGGGAAAAAGTTTATTTGAATCATCAAAATGTTCTTCAAACTATGAAAAATGGTTCTTTGAAGAACTTTCCACTAAAAAATGGACACTCTATGGCATCCTGAAAGTGTCTCTTTGGTTCTTCATGGCACCAAATCAGTTTTAAGAGAGCAGCTGTTTAAAATAGAACCTGACATGTTAAGATTTCAGGCATGTGTCCAGCAGCACTCGAAAAGATAAGCCCCTACAGTCACTGAAGAAAACAACAATGCCTTTTACAACTAGGACATGTCTAAATGTTCTTTCATGCATCCATGCACTGGACTAAACTGAATTATGTAAATACTTCTGCCATGTAGCGAATGCCGTCCATTGTGTGCTCTGATCCACTGGCCTCCAAGTCCCAGCCTCCCCAGTGCAGATGCATTTGGACGGCAGTGTATTGGTGTGGAAACCCCTTGGTAATCTTCATGGTGCTTGGCAGCTGAATTTCCACTGTTAAACACAAACAAAATTCCGGGGTAAATCTACAGAAATCGAATTTAACATGCAAAGTAAAAGGGAAACATTATGTATACATATAAAATTAGAAACTTTGAAAAAAATGTTTTTGGACTTTTTGACACAAGATGGTGACAAAAGTATAGACTGCAGGTGGTGCATGCTTATACATATAAAACATCTCCATTTCAACAGTTCATACCAGAATGGCCATTGTTCTTCATGAGAAAAGAACCACGGATGTCTTCATAACCAGTCAGCTCAAGCTGTGGCATTCGTGGACTATATCGCACTTTTCGCCGCTGTATGTCAATGGGAGACTGTTGTTGGCCACCGCAGTCATGATATTTTTCTGCCCAGTGCTTCTGATCCAGCTCTCCTGTTATAAAAAAAGACAAGTGAGGCATTTAAGCAGAGTACAACAAATTCCTCATATACATAATAAAACAGTAATGATAGCTAAATTGGGCAAGGGGTTCGAGTATAGCTTTTCAAATAGAGTGATGCAGAAATAATGTCAGAACCTGGAACCTTTGCTGTTGTAACCCTCAAAATTTTCTTATGGGGTTTTATAGTGGGGATTTTCAATTGATGAGTGCAAATAAGCTCTGTGGTAAATATAACTTGATACTTTAACATACTTATAAATCTCAGGGGAACCCTTAACAAACTATTTTTCTAGGTTCAGAGTCTTACCTGCACCACTAAATTTGATTTCAAATATTCCAGTAATAATGATAAAAGTTAGGTTACAAGCTAGTAATTGTGCAAATGCTTACCTGGTGTTAAATGCAAAAAGACTCAAACACTATGGTTTAATAATCTCCTACTTTCCTAAATGTTTAAGTGTTATCTAAAACCATAGTAGATATAATCAAGTCAATCATTCAATCCCAAAATGTACTGCAAAACATATGCAACTGTCTCAATCCCAAATGGGGCATTTTCTGTTTGTTTGTGGTCCAGCAGACATGCAATGGCCACCATGTTTGTTAATTCTTCATTTTGGGTTTCAGAACAGTGCTCATGACGTAAGCATCCACTTCTGGAGGTGACCTCCAAAATTTCTACCTGACAGTCAAAGCAGCATTATAAACGTTTTGGAGTAGAGGAGGTCTGCAAGGGTTTGCATTTTGATACGGTTGACTGGGCAAAAAAAAAATAATACAATGAATTCCATGTCATGCCAGAATAAGGTGCTAGAGCTGAAACATCCGTTCTTCCATTTGCCAAACAGTCACTCACTTTCCCTCGGCTCCCGAGAAGGGTATAAACGGAGGTCGGAGCCAGCTCCAAGTGGGTGGGACTTGAGCTCCAAGTGGGTGGGCCTTCGAACTCCAAGTGGGCTGTACAAACCTGGAGTTTTTATTTATTCAATGTCTTGTACATGACACAGAGTCCAATATTGTGCTTTATGAATTTCTACACCTACCCCAACCCTAAACCCAACCTCACAGTAAACTGATGTGTTTTATTAATATCTGCTCCACCTACACCACCTAAACCCAACCTACTAGTGGTTTAAGTCCCTCCCACTTGGAGGTCACCCAACCTACTTGCGGTGTAATCCCTCCCACTTGGAGGTCTCTGGGCTGCAGCGATACCTACTTGTGGCTCC
Source organism: Danio choprae (assembly GCA_903798125.1). Classification (NCBI taxonomy): domain Eukaryota; kingdom Metazoa; phylum Chordata; class Actinopteri; order Cypriniformes; family Danionidae; genus Danio; species Danio choprae. The sequence goes on along the minus strand of CAIGQW010000317.1, from coordinate 1,095,850 downwards.
CTCGGTCACCACAGTGGAATTAACCGCCAATTACTTATGTTTAGTACTTAGGCATATGTTTTTTATATGGCGGATGCCCTTTCAGCCACCACGCAACACTGTGGGTACATTACATAGCTTTCTAATTATTTTATACTGTCCAAACCGTATATTGTATTGGCCTAACCCCACCCTATCCCTAAACCAAACCATCACAGGATACTGTGTACAGCTTTACTCTCTGAATAAACTCATTCTGTGTGGTTTATAAGCTGCTGGAGAAATGAGGACATCAGCAATGTCCTCATATTTCATCTCATTTTTGTAATACCTGTGTCATACCTATGTCACTATACAGACTTGTGTCCTGACATGTCACAAACACACACACACACACACACACACACACACACACACACACACACACACACACACACACACACACACACAGACATGCTACAGCCAATTTAATGTATCCAGTTCTCCTGTACTGCATGTCTTTGGACTGTTGGGGGAAATCGGAGCAACCAGAGGAACCCACACAGACACATGGGGATCTCCACACAGAAATACCACCTTGCGCAGCTGAGACTCAAGCCAGCGACCTTCTTCCATCACGCAAGTATAGATTTTAGTAATTGATTATTAAATTGTTTAATGCAGGTTTATACATGCTAGGTTCCAAGAAACTGCAGGGAATTTTCAAAGAAAATAATTAATCAGCCAGCACTAAAGACCCAGTTAACAATTTTTGGTTGCCAGATTGTTCTGGGAACATTAGTTTCGGGTTTCTTCCCACACTTACACACAGAAATAAATGTACAAAAGTTCTCACAGAGGTGGTACCCTTATTGAAAGGTATACACTCGTACCTAAATATTGGCACTTTTATGATCTTAAGGTAGACATTAGTAAGTTTTAGGTTCTAATGTGTACACTTTATGTACTAATATGCATCATAAATATATAGTTTTTTTTTTAAAAAAAAGCTTTTATGTCCAGTAGTCTTCATATTTATGTTAACGTTTATTTATGGAGCACCTGTGGTCCTGCGCGACATGACATTTTGTTCCACTTTGTGTCCACACATGTAGTGGAATGACAATAAAGCTCAAATTGAGTTGACTTGAATTGACCAAATGTGCCAATATGGGCCCTTTAGGTACAATGGTTCCAGTGACAGGTTCTGTACCTTTATTTTTGATAAGACAGAATGTTCCCACAGTGTTCTCTGTTGGTTTTCGTAATGGAAATAAAACGTTGTCTGTAAGTTAACAGAAGAATCTCTCCTGGAATAGTCTCAATGTTTTTGGTCACAAACACACCCACTGCAGAGAATGTTCCCAGGTTGTTCTAACATGGTTCCTAAAAATAACCAAACAAGAACCATGTGGGAACAGAAGAACAATCTTTTGTTTGCTGCTGGAGATTCAAATACAACAGCTTTTGTAGCACACTCAGGGTCAAGTAGACCAATATGCTATTCAACTGATGTAGGAATAGATTAGTGAGGGTATGGGGGTGATTTTGAACACAGACAAGAATGTCGACCGATCTAGTGAGGAGATAAGCATATTCATTACATGGTCAATTTATAATTTTGGCTAATCCCAATGAAAAGTAAAAAAAACACCTTATGTATCACTTTATTTTATATCTTCATATCACAAAAGGCAGGAAAACTGGCTTTACGTGAAAGTTAATCGATTTTAGAAATTCTCTATACGCCTCAGCGTTTTATAAAATGAATGAATAATTAATAAAACTGTTACCCCCTGAAAATACATCAAATTAATACAATGAATAGGACTGAGCTGTGCATTATTGACTTGTTCATATCTTTGTTGACCGGGTAAAACTGTTTCTTTTGCTGACATGGTTCCTTTTTCTCATTAAATCTTTTTTAAAGTTATTTTTGTATAAATTATATCTAAAGACTCGCAGAATAGCGCAAGTCGTTGACATTTAACCAATAATAAAACTTTGTACAACTGCCACTGTAAGACCAGTAGTAAAGTATTTAATATAAGTGTTTATAGACCTTCGCAAACAGTTATAAACATAATAGCCATCATTATTCTACATTACCTCACAAATTATCTAGTGCGCTGCGGAGCCCGGCCGTAGATGTTGTAAATATCTTTAAAAAAATAAAAAATAAAGAAAATAAAAAAGGAAACACATACCTGAATATGTCCAATAATCTCCATCTACTCCAGCCGATGCGAAATTCAGCGAAGTGACGAATAGCAGGACTAGAGTCAGCTGCTCCATGCTCTGTGATTGTGATGCTGCCTGTGCTCTGAACTGTTTCTCATGCTGTTCTCTCGTTCACGGCAGAGTAAAGCGGTACTGAGAGTAACATTGATTGCAACAGTGTACACCCAGAATACCAAAGGCGTGTAGCAACACGGTCATTTTAGTGAAGTTTTGGAGCGCTGGCAAATAAATGTTTGAGGTTGTAGTGCTCATGCATCAACAACAGGTCTTTCTGGTTTTTGTTGGGTGGGGGTGAGGGGGTTCTCAGTTACCTTTTATCTCTTAAGGGTTTGCTCAAGTAGTAAATACTCATTTATTTATTTATTTATACATAATTTACGTTTAATGAATTGACAGACTTAGTCAATCTATTAAAGTAAAGTAAAAGAAAGTATACAATGCATTCGGAAATGTATGTAAAATGACCTGTTTCTCTTGATTTACACGATTTATTTGGTGTAGATCTGAGTAAAATGTTACTATTTATTTTATTTTAGGAACGTCTGATAACAAATTCTTCCAAATTTCAAATGCATATATTGGCATATAGGACTTTTATTTCTTCAGAATTTTTGTCAAAATGTTTGGTTTTGATTTATAATCAGGATTATTCCACCAAATATTGATTTCTTAACTCACCTGAAGTTAAAACATTGATTTTGATAACATGGCATTCTTTTTGTCATTTTATACAATAATAATAATAATTATTATTATTATTATTATTATTATTATTATTATTATTATTATTATTAAAAATGCAGAAGCAAAGACTATTTATTTTTAGTGTTGGAATTTTAAACCATATTCTATATTCATTCATTAATTTTCCTTTGGCTTAGTCCTTTTATTAATCTGGGGTCACCACAGCGGAATGAACCGCCAACTTATCCAGCATATGTTTTGCACAGCGCATGCCCTTCCAGCTGCAACCCATCACTAGGAAACACCCATACACTGTCATTCCCACACATACACTACGGACAATTTAGCTTACCCAATTCACCTATAGCGCATGTGTTTAGACTTGTGGGGGAAACCGGAGCACCCGGAGGAAACCCGCGCCAACACGGGGAGAACATGCAAACTCCACACAGAAACGCCAACTGACCCAGCCGAGGCTCGAACCAGTGACCATCATGCTGTGAGGCGAACGTGCTGCATTTTCTATGTTAATAAATACAAAAAGTATAAAGAATAGACGAGATCAAACATATTAGTACTAGAAAGTCAAAGCCATTTATATACAGTATAAATAAAAAGAGTGCAGTGTCAAAAGAGAATTAGTTTTAAGAAGGTTAAAGTAGCCTAAATAAATAAAAATACAAATATTTTATTTAATACTATTATACAATTTTATTAGCAAGTCTCTAAGAAATAATTACACAGGTTTTAATCAGACAAGCTTCAACACTGTAAGTGTTGTGAACACTACATCTGGTCCTTTCTCTCACAACCACCAGTCACCCGTGATTTGATCGGGAACCATTCTGACTTCATATCCCATTTCCTCCTCATGTCTGGGACTGATCACCCTACAGCTGATTCCAATTATCCCCAGTATTTACTGCTTGTTTCTCCCATACCTCAGTGTGAAGTTGTGATTTGTCCTTGTCATTAGTGCTGATTTGTTTTTCCTGTGTTTTTGCATTCTTTTGTATCAACTTTGGCTGTTTTTCTTTTCTGATTATTTGCTGCCTGCTCCGTCCTTGATCTGTTTATGATTCTTGACTGTTTACTGCCTGCCTCAAATCTGTTTCCTGGAATTCCCTCCAGCTTTGTTCATTTGTGTGAGTGTCTTTGTGCTGTTTAATAAAACCATGCAAATGGATCAATGTCTGTCCCCTTACAACACTACATTTATGCAATAAACAATTTCAAAGAGGTGCATAACTGTGTACCAACAAGGGGGGACTATGACTTTTCCAAAGAAAACATGTTATATGTTAGAAAGGTGTTACAACTCAAACCTACTTTCTGGGTAAATCAAACATTACGTCTTGTACTTCATGAACAGTAAACCAGTTTCAGTGATGAATACAGATGTTTAACAGACCAGAAAGCCACTAACATTAATGGCAGCTGTCAAAACATGTTTCTGCAGGTTCTCCAGGGAAGCAGAAGTTATGGGAGAAACTGGGAGACAACACGAGAGACTGCAATGACAAGCAAAACATAAACAGTGCATTAAAAAAAAAGAATATTGCATTCTTATTGAACCTTAATTGTATAGAAAATACTCTTATTATAAGTATACTCATTGTGTGGTGGTTCTAAAGATGACAGTGAAGTATTAGAACAAGTATACAACAACATGAAAGCATTGGGATGTCCCAGCACTGTTGGAAACCACTTCAAACAGACCAGCATAATTTAAGGAGGTCCTCAGAGTAAAGGAGAAACTGTAGGTCAAAGGTTTACTGAGGGAAAATAAGGGTACATATGTTAAGTTATAAAGATACATATGAATGTAGTATGTAACATTCAAACATACAGAAATGGTATGGTACTGACTGGTGATTGTGTTTAACATTTTGTTGTTGTTGTTTTTTGCAGTGCATAATTGGATGGAAAATAAAAAAGGCTAATTTTGTAGGATCTGACACTAATAAGACAACCAATGCTACTGTTTTAATTGCCCCAAGCCTTGTCAGACTTTACTGTTTTGAAATAAAAACTACATTTTGTTGTAAGATATGAGATTTTTTTCAGTGTAATCAGAGAACTGATTATTGGTCTTAATACAAATAGAATTCTATAAAGCCACAGAATAATAAGCATCTAGATCCTATTCATTCAACCATGCAATGCAATTTATGTAACTAAAAAAACAACAACACATTTTTCTTCTTATTATTTTATTATTTTTTTTGTTTAGGTTATGGATTCATATCATACAATAAACAAAGAAACTCACAATAAAAACAATAACATTTACACCCAGATTATTCTTGTAAATTAATTTAATTTTAAAACATTCATTCATTCATTCATTTTCATTTCGGCTTAGTCCCTTTATTAATCTGGGGTCGCCACAGCGGAATGAACCGCCAACTTATCCAGCATATGTTTTACGCAGCGGATGCCCTTCCAGCTGCAACCCATCACTGGGAAACATCCATACACACTCATTCACACACATACACTACGGACAATTTAGCTTACCCAATTCACCTATACCGCATGTCTTTGGACTTGTGGGGGAAACCGGAGCACCCGGACGAAACCCACGCCAACACAGGGAGAACATGCAAACTCCACACAGAAACGCCAACTGACCCAGCCGAGGCTCAAACCAGCGACCTTCTTGCTGTGAGGCGAACATGCTACCCACTGCGCCACGGTGAGGCCCAATTTTAAAACACTTATACTTTATTTATAAAGCGCAATAAAACAACAGTTTTTGACCATGGTGCTGTACATACCTTGGGTTATAAATGATCAAAAATAGACAACAACAGATAAAACAGCATATAGTTCAACCAACATAACACAAAAACATTGAATGCATACAGTAGAAACAAAGATAGGCACTATAAGATCAATTTCCTCCCAATTTAAAAGCTTTTTCGAAGAGATGTAGTTTCAGTTTCCCTTTGAATAAGGATTCGTTACAGATTGTTCTAATAGACATAGGTAGCCCTTTCCACATTGTAGGACCTACTAGCCTGGTCCCCTTTTTTCTTTAGTTTGGATCTGGGGACTTTTAACATTTACTGGTTCGACGACTTTAAACATCTGACAGATATTTTAACAGTACTAAGATTAGAAACGAATGATTTTATTAACTTTATTCAGCCAGCATGCATTCAGTTGATCGAAAGAGCCTGTAAAGACATTTATTATGTTACAAAAATATTTATTTATTCTATTCAATATTTAACATTTCTAAGTTAATCTTAAACAATAACAACATTCATTGTAATCAAACTAACCAAATAGTACTCAAATAAATGCATATCCTCCACTCACACAAAATAAACAGCACAACTGTGCAGATTTGAATTGGAGGAATCAACTGTAATATAAAATTTAAATATAAAAAATAATGAAAATAAATTAAAATAGAAAACAGTTACTTTTAATTATATTTCAGTATCGTTGTTTTTACTGTATTATTTAAATCAAATACAGCCTTGAGTGAGTTTTAGTCACTTGAAAACTCTAACCCTTAAATCCTAATGGCTCCAGTCCTTTGATAGCTTCTCTTGTAGCTCTTTACATAAAATTTTCAGAGTATTCTCACATAATCACAAACGATTATGCATTTTACACTAAATATAATTTCACACAAATTATACAAAACGTCATTTACAACCAGAAAAACATATACAAACTCATCGCACTCTCTCTCTCTCTCTCATAAATGTACTGCATAACTTATTCATTCATTTTGTTAATCTGGGCTCGCCACAGCGGAATGATGTTTTATGCACCGAATGCCCTTCCAGCTGAAACCCTTCACTGGGAAGCATCCATACAATACAGACAATTTAGCTTTTCCAATTCACCTGTAGCGCATGTCTTTGGACTTGTGGGGAAAACCAGAGCACCCGGAGAAAACCCACGCAAACACAGGGACCCAGGCGGGACTCGAACCAGCGACCTTGTTGCTGTGAGGCGATTGTGCTACCCACTGCGCCACCGTGACGCCTACGGCATAACTGTGGATAGAAATAAAAACGTTTGAAGTGTTTGTTCCTGTGAGCATCCAGAAGATGGCGCACTAGTAATCTCTTGTGGTTCAAGGTCATTCAGTGCGGGAGGCTGCCATTGAGGAAGCTAGAAACAGCACAGCATCACTTGCTCCATAGTGTGCATTTGACATGAGAAGACGACAACGACAATGAACAGCATACTACGAGATTCTCAGGGAAAAAATTATAATGCTTTATTATTGTACACATTTCCATACTCAATAAAGAGAAGGAAAGTAACCATCTATATAACATTTAGGGGGGATGTAAGTAACTTCTATTTACAAAGATGAATGCACAAAGTAGAATGAAAAGATTCTATCGTTTTAAATAAATTCTAGTATCATTTAAGCAATACTAGTTATATATATATTAACGTTGTTGAGAGGCATCGTCGCAATTACTACTATTACTACTATTATTGTTATTAATAATAATATTATTAATATTAATAAGGATAATAATAATATACACTGTAAATGTAATAAGCAATCGAATAAACACAAGTTTATAAATCACAAAATAAACTGAGCTAAAAAATATGACATCAAAGCTGCCACGTCCAATCAATTTCTGTTCACTCAAGTGCACGTTCACTGTGACGCATCATTGGTTGTAGGTGATGCTTTGCACGTAGTCCACAATGCACCAGTTTCCACTACAAAAAAAACATCAAAACACTGTAATGACAAATCTCCAAATCCGACATTCCCCACTAACATCCCCAATAACATAAATAGTAAATCCCTATACCGACTACAGATACAATAAATAAGTGCTTTTAATAAATGAATTAAAATTTCCGCATCCTAACCGAAGGCGGAGTCTTGCCAGTTGAAAACGTGCTCTTCGCCATGCAAGCTCATTAGCATAGCGCGTGACCAGACACCGACCAATCACAGCACGAGAACGGCACTCGCTCTGACAGCTTCCTGATACCCTACACACTTAACAGTGCACGAGTCCAGCAGCCTCCTGCCTTCTCTGCTCTGCACCACGGTCAGCACTCGACTGCCCTTGCGCTGGTTAGGCCAGATAAGGTAAGGTCAACACTGAGTACTTATTTTAGCTGTTGCCTATTAGCAGTTTGAAGCATTTGGCGTGAAAAAAATAAAATGCTAAATGTGCTAAATCAGTGGTCGTGAGTGAGGATGATGTTGGACTGAGTTATGTAATAAGTGATGAAGGTGATGCTGTCGTGCGATGACGTCCTCTGGAAGGAGTATTCGGTTCATTTTAATACTGTAACATTTGTGTCACACTTATGTGAAGTGATTTTAGGAAAGGATACAGCGTTTTTTTCTAAAAATTATTTATTTTACCGTTCATTCAAAAAGGACGTTATTCGTCTTGGGTTACAGCTGGTCTAGTACCATGAATTTTGTTAGCAAACTAAAACGAGTCACAGTTTGACATCAGACGTTAGAAAGGCGTGTAACTGTTATTTTTGGGGTATTTTAAGTACGTTCATTTTAGTCTGAAGGAATTATGTTTGATTGTCAAGGAGACAGACGTTAGTATTACCACCCCACCTATTTTTATGCAAAGTACTGATGTTTCAAATATGTGCTGAATATTATGTTATTCATTGTTAGAATTGAAAGCAACAAATTTTTCTGGCCACTGCAGACTGGAGGCCGGTCACTTGTTACTGTCTGTCTCAGCTGACCCAACCCCACTGTGTTGTGGCCAGTGGGAAGTTTCCACAGACATTTAAGGCTATAGAATTTTCCATTGGTCCAAATGAGGTGGATGTTTTTTAGTGGTTTTATATGTTAGCACATCGTGCTGGCTGCGCAGGAAATGGTGACAATGATGAAATGAGTCTTGTGATCTCCATAAGGGAAAGAAAGGGTTTTGTGTGAAATTCTGGAACATTCTGGTGTTTTAAGATATTAATGTTTCTCTGTGCAAATAAAAGAAGAATTCTTTGATTGGACAAAAGCTTTCGAATAGTTTTCTTTATAAAGAAAGGATTTAAGTGTCATTTTTTCCTCCAAATGTCCAGTACAGCTGCATTTAGATGAACAGGTGGTGACAGCTGAAAGACTCTGCTTTTCTTGGCTGTTGAGGGGGATATGGTTGCCTGCAAATTGTAAAGTTTATTCTCAACTTTAGGTACCTGTTGCTCATGTTGACTGTCAATGGAGTGGATTACTCAGTTTAAACTTCTTTTAAGTCCCATCATGAATGCATTTATTGAAACTCCCAATCATATAAAAGAGTGTGTGCTGATGTAACATGGTGAAATATTTGAGTACCTTCTTCATCTTTGACTCAGTTTGGATTAGTTGAGTCATTTCCAGCACTTTTTAGAAATAAAGGTACAAACTGGAGTAGTACCTTTTCAAAGGGTACTTTTTAGGGACTAATATATACTGTACCTCAAAGTATATCAGTATAGTCATTTATTGAGATTAGTTGTGACCAAAGTCCAATTATATTTTATTATATTATATTATATTATATTATATTATATTATATTATATTATATTATATATTTTTGTCAATTTTTTTGTTTTTGTTTTTTTTAGTAGTAGTTTTGTATTTTCTTTTTATTATAGAAATCACAATAGGGCCTGAAATGTATATATTTTTAAAGAGTGAACCTAAAATCTAATTTAAAAAAAAAAAATTAAACATACGATGAATACTATAGTGAGTTTAGGCATCACAACATTAAAATGTCAAATTATTAAATTATTACATCATTATAGTTTTAAAAGATTAACTCTAAGACTAAATGTGAAAGCTCAGCTTTATTTAGCTATTTAAATATTTAATATCGGCTGATGCAGATAAATGATAAAATCTCTAATATTGGCCAGTTTTATATATTAGTTTAATATATTGTGTATCTCAACAATATTTGTGTTATTTTGTGTTAATCTCTATTGACTCTTCATGTTTTTACCATGTTATTTTCTACTCAGAAACTGCAACATGTCCATCCTGAAGATCCACGCTCGTGAAATCTTTGACTCCCGTGGAAACCCCACAGTGGAGGTTGATCTTTACACCAAAAAAGGTATGTACTGCAAAAATTAAAAAAAAACAATTAAAGGTTCTTTATATTACTTACCTTAAAAAAGAATTACATGTACACAATATGGGCCTGACAATTCTTTCAAGAACTTTAATCGATTCATCTATTTTGTAACATGAGCACATGTCAGGAAATATATAAAATGAGACCATTTCAGAGATAAAAAGCTTTGTCCATCACCAGTGCTGAACAGTCCATTACAAGCTCAACATCAATACAAAGCGGCAGTAATTGACATTGTGTGTAGTGTTATTGGGGCGTACAGTCTGAATGCTGTGGCAGTTCCACATGGGTGAGCTGCTTCTGAGCTGCTCTCTGCCTATTCAGGCCCTCATGATGGTGTCCAATAGCTCAGAGTCGACGTATCGGGTGGTAGCTGGTTATAAATAACCAGAGTAATACATACCACTTACATTGCACTGCTGCAGTATGGTGCTTTGCACATAAACACAGTAATGGGTTGTACTGTTTAAGTTTAAGGTCAAATTAATATGTTATTCAGTAAAGATAAATGAAAAAAAAAAAGACAGTAAAAACTTTAAATTATTTGTATTATCTTTCAGATATTTATTTACTTTCTATTTATGAAAAAACACAATGCATTTATTTATTTATATTGGTACATAAGAAATGTTATTTAAACACCATTCTGCATAATAAATTGAGTTCTGAAGGATCATGTGACCCTGAAGACTGACATAACGACTGAGCCAAATTCAGTTTTGCCATCCCAGGAATGAATTTGATTTCAATATGTGATAAAATAGACAACGGTTATTTTAAAATGTCAAAATATCTTACAATTAGTGCTGGGTAAAAATTAATCACATCCAAAATAAAAGTTTGTTTTGACATAATTTAAGTGTGTGTGCTGTGTATATATTTATTATATACAAAGTAATTATGTTAAACATTTTTTTTTTATATATATATATATTTTGATATGAAATATATGTGTACATGATGCAAACTATATACAAATGTAAATATCTATGTAACAATTTTTTTGTATAGTTTTGTTTCTGTCACATATACATAACAAATATATATAATACACGCACATGTATTATGTAAAAAAAAAAAAAACTTTGATTTTGGATGCAGTTAATCACGATTAATCTTTGCCTGGCACTACTAACAATAATACTGATTTCATTACAGATTTCTTTTTAAACAAATGCAAACTTATGTGCATATTGCCTTCAAAAGCAATGCTAAAATCTTACTAACCCTAAACCTCAAGACAGTTTGCCTCATATTAATGTTTTGCTCTCTCACGACAATGTTCAACTGTTTTTGAACTTGCTTTTACTCCAATGCCCTGTTTTCTGGCCTCTAACACATTTCCCAGAATCTTAATTATGTTCGGTGAATGATCATTTTGAAAGATTGAGGCTGGCAAGAGAGCAAATATGTAGTGTCTCTCCTGCCAGATTGTGTTAAACAGAGAGATGGAGTTGGCATACTCTGCCAGGTTATTGTACACTTCAGTCTGAAAGATGAAGGTGGTTTTTATAAGAATTATTGTGCAGAATGGATGTTCATCCTCTGCTGACGTTCCTGTACTTTTCCCCTCTGTCCCAAATGAAAACAAGTGAAGACAACTCACCCATATATAATCTTTCTGTGTGTATTTGAGCGCTGCTAAATGAGTTTGTTTTTATTAAGTTGGGCTGGAAAAATACAGCCGAGTTTAAAATGCAAAGTTGTCTCATTGTATTGGCGTTTGGTATATTACTGATTGGAACAGAATATTAAAGGGATAATTCACCCAAATATGAAGAATCTGTTTGAGTATCTAACCCAGTTTGAGTATTTTGGGTGGGTTTTTTTTTTACTCCTGTTGAACACAAAAGAAGATATATTAAAAATTAAAAACAAATACTGTGGTGGTCAATGGTTACCGGTTTTGGAACAATTCAAGGGTGAGGAACAATAATTATTATAAAAAACTCTTTACAAATAAGCTTGAATTAAATTGAATGAATGATATAATTAACTTTTTTGGGTGAACTATCCCTTTAAACCAGATAATATTACATGGAACAAAACTAGGCATTATTGAACTCATTTTGTAGGTTTGGGTATTTTACATTTGCTTGGTGAAAATGAAGGGTTTCAGTACAGACTCGCTTTGTAATAAATGATGGGCTTTTGGTTAAGCTTTAAATCCGTTTTTATCTGTACACTCTGGCAATCGACTTATGTTCAGTGAGCCAGGCTGATTGAATATGCATGTGCCGATTTGCCACACTTGGAGTTCAAATGTGCCATCCTGTATCGCACGTGTGCCAGCCTCAATCATGGGTTATTTTTTTTCTCCTTAGTCGGTTACATAATTAAAGGAAAACCCCCTTGACATCATTTTCCATGTTGAGTTTAAGTGATCGAGAATAGACTTGAGGTTTCCTGCTTATGAGTAGTTTATTTAATCAATTCGTTTTCTTTTTCTTTAATAATATCAGAGACCATAAATTAAAGAATAATCCTCATTGTGATAATTATGTCCTGTCATTCCTTATATGGTCGATCACCTTAGGATTCTGGTTTGGAATTTTGGAGACAGATTTATTTTAAAAGAAAATCAAAAGGGTTAATATACATATGAAATAAGTGGGGAAAATATTTATTCTTTTATTGTTCAACAGGTCTCTTCAGAGCTGCAGTACCCAGTGGTGCTTCTACTGGCATCTACGAAGCCCTTGAACTCCGTGACAATGACAAGACACGCTATCTGGGCAAAGGTTTGTATATAAGATATTTGTAGATTTTTGTAGATTTATAACATCTTTATCTATTTATAAGTCTTTTGGAATGTAGCTTAAATTGTAACTTTGTTTTATATGTGTATGTAACTTTATATTTATGTATAAAGATGGTTGAGATGTTTATGAGCATTATGGCTTGACAAAGCTATTTATTAATTTGTTGTAAAAGTGGTAAATTAATAATGTCCAGATTCTTATTTCAAATAAATTTGATTATTTAGAACTTTAGCAAATAACCCAAAACAAAAGAATATTTAGCAGTGCAAACTTATTTTACTTTAATTATTATGGTAGTGATAGTAATGATAAAAAAATGCTTCTTGAGAAGCAAATGATTTCTTATTATATTATTTCAGCAAATTATTTCTTAAATGATTTCCAAAGGATTGTGACACTGAAGAACTAATGACTTTGTTTTGACAACAAAAATGTTACATTTTTAATGCATTTTAATTAGAAAAGTAATAATAATAATACATGTTTAAATGGTAATAAATGTTTGATTTGCATCTGTATCATATAAATAACATCTCATTTCATGTCATTAAAATCCTGAATGAAATTAAGAATGTACTGTTATTTATTTGTTTACGTTGATTGATTAGTTTTTTTGAAGTACTTTATTTCCTTTCATGGTTATTTTTTTTATTCATACATCTATTCATTTGCTCTCCAACATTTTCCTTTTCTCGTCTCATCCTCTGTTTCCTCTGCCCTCTTTTCTCCTCCGTCAGGGGTGAAAAGAGCCGTTAAATATGTAAATGAGTTCTTGGCCCCTGGTTTGTGTAATCAGGTAAATTAGAGTGTGTATTAACTGAAGTGAGGAACTTAACCCCCTTTTTGAAATAGCACAGAAGCGGCATGAGCCTTTTTGGGTTTGCTTTGACGACTAACAACGGCAGGTGTTAATAGATGATCACAGATGTCCAATCCAGCTCCTATCTGCTCTGTGATCATCTACTCGTGTCTGCTCTGCATGTTCATTCACTCCTTGGCCTGGATCAGTGATGGTCTGCTTGTGTCCCTGCAGGTGTCTCAAAAGCTGTTGAGCATATCAATAAAACAATTGCACCTGGTCTGGTTAGCCAGGTAGGAATATTTGTTCTTTGACTAACATGTTAATGCATACTGTTGCTTATTCCTGAACTGTGGTTATTCGTATAATGCAAGAGAAGCACTTTAAGCTTATTTGAGAATGAAAGGGTTAGTTAGTTCATCCAAAAATGTACAATTATCTTATTAATAAATGTCATTCCAATCCCTTGAGATTGTCGTTTATCTTCAGACCACAAATTAAGATATTTTAGATATTTTAAATCCGAGAGCTCTCTCATCCTCCATAGAGACATTCATAGAAACACTCCTGAGACATTCAAAGTCCAGATAAGGAATCAAAAAACATACCATGTGACTTTAGTGCTTTAGTTGTCATTCTATGATGCTTCAAGAGCACTTTCTGCACCAAAAAAAAGTAAAAATTATTTGTTCTCTTTTGTCTTTTCTTCCTTGTTAGGTCAGGGTGTGCATTTAATACAGGAAATAAAGTGTATTTGCTGTTAGAGTTAACAGCACGACACGTGAGCACCAAATTGCCGTAGTAAACGTACATCCTGATCTGACCCAGAAGATATTGGTGAACAAAAAGTTGTTTTACTGTTTTGTTTGTTTGTTTTGCCACACAAAGTGTACTTGGAACTTGATTACACTAATACCACTGTCCAAGTCACATGGAATGTTCTGACAATGTTTTTAGTTACTTTTCTTCAATATTGACCTAATTCTGCAATGTGGAAGTGCGTTCGTTTTTGCGATTGTTTCAGAACTCCCGATTCAGTTGCCTATGGGAGAAATGACAAGGAATAATAAACGGCAGAAAACGGTCAAACTACTTGCTCTACAAATAAGTGTTCATAACTGTACAAAAAAAGAAGAATACAATAAGAAAATAACAGTTTGCAATATCACACAGCACAAGCTGTTTTTAATGTCTAAAAATCAATGGAATCAAAAACATTCTAACGGCTTCGTCTGGTCATCTGTCAAGAATAAGGTCAATAAAGCAAGGTTATTTTAGTAAATGTAAACTAAGACTAAATCTATTGACCAAAACACATTTGTTAACTGAAATAAAATGATGGTTTATAGTGTCCCTTTGGTCGACACTGGATGGGTCGTGTTTACTCTGTTTAACTAGAATTACTAAAACTGAAACTAAATATATAACAACTAAATAGAAATTACAAAATTAAAATAAAAAATAACCATTAATGAAATAAACTAAAACTAAACATTTTACAGCAAATAAAAAAAATGTAAAACTATAATAATCTTGTTATAAATGTTTCTGGATCATTTCAGTCCATGGAGGGTCAGAGCGCCCTGTTTTCATCTAAAATATATTAATTTGTGTTCTGAAGGTCATGAACGAAGGTCTCGGGGGACGACATGAGGAAATTAATGCTTAATATTTGAAAAACAATTGCAGCCAATCAGTGTGTCAGGAGCGTTTCTAGTAATTACTGCGGGGATTGCAAAAAATGGCTAGATCTTGTCGGGTTATGAGCGTGTTTTTTTTTTTTGTTTTTTTCCCCCAAAGATATTTGTTTTAGTTCAAATTTGGCTCAGTACACCTTTTAAGGATCGTTATTTAAAGTGGTAAGTGTCTTGTTGTGGGCATTAACTAACATTTGGGTGATTTTATTAGCATTTAGCTGACTGTTATAAAAATAAAGCCCTCCCTCTAATCCCACAATGCTGTGAATGCCGTTACGTTGCATATACTAAATTACGTTTGTGTCATGCTTTTTGATAAATGATGGTTTTGATGATATTGTGAGTAATAAATCTCTTGTGCTTGAACAGAACGTGTCAGTCTTGGAACAGGAGAAGATTGATAAGCTGATGCTTGATATGGATGGCACAGACAACAAGTGTAAGCTTATTAATATGATAAACGGATTCATTATAGTTACAAATTCTTATTCGGTTTGAAAAGTGTAATTCATTACAGCTCTTCGTGCTCGTTTATAAAGACTGTGATTTATGTGTTCGTTAAGTGAATAAATGTGCTTACTTGAATTTACAGCAAAGTTTGGTGCTAATGCCATCCTGGGCGTTTCCCTGGCTGTGTGCAAGGCTGGTGCTGCAGAGAAGGGCGTCCCCCTTTACCGCCACATCGCAGACCTCGCTGGCAACCCTGAAGTCATTCTCCCAGTGCCTGTACGTGTTCTGAATAATGATCAAACTTTCTACTATACATTTATAGGACTGCAACAGCTAATCGATGATGAAACTAAAGAACAATATATCTGATTATCGATTAATTGGGGTCCGCACATTGTGCAAAACATCCACCAGTCATGTCACCGTAGTGTAGTGACCAAAGCATTTCTATAGACCAAATGCACATGATATATTGTGTTGGACACAGTGTAAGCAGCTGCAGGAAAAGAGTATGATCCAAATTTCTCTAAATATATTTGATAACCCTTTACTATAAGGTTGTATTAGTGAACGTTAGTTCATTTACTCACATGAACAATACATTGAATACAGTATTTGTTCATGTTAATGTTAGTTAATGAAAATACAGTTGTTCATTGTTAGTTCATGTTAACTCACAGTGCATTAACTAATGTTAACAAGCACGAATTTGGATGTTAATAATGCATTAGTAAATGTAAACTATGATTAATAAATGCTGTACAAGACTTGTTCATTATTAGTAAATACATTAATGAAACCTTATTGTAAAGTGTAATCATATACTTTATAGTGTTTCACATTAACTCATAAGCATATACTATAAACATGTCACCAAAATTCTCGATGTCTCTTTTTTTTTTTTTTAAAAAGGAGATGAATTCATAGATGCATATCCTAAAATTAAAGATGTGCTTCTTCCCCTTGAAAATATCATGTGACTGAATAAGATGAAGTTTGTCAGAGCGTTTTGTCTGTTAAAGACTTAACACTTTCAGCTACAGTGGATAGAACTTCCTTTTTAGTTTATTTTTTTCCTTTTGTTACATTCTATAATGCAACTTTATTATAAAATTGCTGTAATATTCCATGCTATGTTTTATTTGAAACATGGATGGAAGAATAGCTAAAAATCAGCATTTATTTTGTTAGAATATAGTTTTGTTTTGTTTTTACCATGTAACAAATATTATACACTTTCATAGATATTACAAGTAGGGTTTTTAGAAAGTGTTTGTTTTACTAACTAATGTTTTGATCTACAAATTGAATGTTCATACCAAAAATGCTAATTAAAGCAGTTAGACAAGTAGCTAGATAAAAGACATTGCAACAGTGTATGAAGATTATGGTTAAAAAAAAAACATCATCAATTCATTATTTTACTCTCAAACTGAAAAAAAAACACCCATTATATAAACCTATAGGAAAATCTTGAGGGGAAACATCCGTGCTTAGTCTTTAGCCTTTTGATGTCACATCTGCATCAGTGACACATCTGCATTGTTCTCATCTGGAATAAACTCTAAATAGACTGTCTTTTTTCAAAGGCCTTCAACGTTATCAACGGCGGCTCTCATGCCGGCAACAAGCTGGCCATGCAGGAGTTCATGATCCTGCCTGTCGGTGCCAGCAACTTTAAAGAAGCCATGCGCATCGGTGCTGAAGTCTATCACAACCTGAAGAATGTCATCAAGGAGAAGTACGGCAAAGATGCCACCAATGTGGGGGATGAAGGCGGTTTCGCCCCCAACATCCTTGAGAACAAAGAAGGTGAGAGTGAGAGAAAGGAGGAGGGAGGTTACACTACCAGTAAAATACCAGTAAAAAAAAGTAATGTTTAACCTGCAAAAATGACAAGATTAAAAAAAAACATTTTGAAGAAGAAGAAAAAGCCTCTTATTTTAGCCAAGCCTGCATTTATTTGATCCATTTATTTGCATTTATTTGATTTAAAATGTTATATATAAATTTGAATACATTTGAAATATTTTGTATTTGAATATATTTTAAAATGTACTTATTACTGTGCCTTCAAAGTAAAATTTTAAGCATCATTACTCTAGTCACATATCCTCCATATATCATTCTAATATTCTGATTTGCAGCTCTAAAAACATTATTATTGTTGTTGACAATGGCTGAGTAGAATTGTTTTTTTTCTTATTGTTCTTTGATAGTAGAAAGATCGGTACAATAGCAGATATCTGAAATGGAAATATTTGTGACATTATAATGGTCTTTTATCATCACATTTGTTTAGTTTAAAGCATCCATACAAAATTATTAATATTCATGATTTTGTTACCAAAAACAAAAAAGCTGCCTCTCAGGTTTTGAATGATATAGTGTGTAATGTTTTTTCAGATCAATTCTGACCTTTAGATATTTACAACCATCAAAGAATCCTGTAAAAATTAGACAACTGTTAAAACATATATTATTGATTATAATAGTAATGACAATAATCATTTTCTTGGACAGCAAATCACAATATTAGAATGATTTCTGAATGATCATGTGACTGGAGTAATGATGACAAAATAACAAGAGTAAATTATTAAAGTAAAAATAATATGTATAAAAAAGCTTTTTGTTTTGCTGTACTTTGGATCAAATACATATAGGCTTGGTGAGCAGAAGAGTTTTCTTTTTTTAAATATCAATAAAAATCTTACTGTTTTAAAACGTTTGACTGGTAGTTTATATAAATATATAATATGTCAAGTTTTATGGAATAGATTTAAAAGTGTATATACTACAGTAAAGTGTATTGCTGTAAATTCAGCTGTATTTCAAACAGAAAACCATATATTGGTGAATTACTGTAAATGTAAACTATCTGAGAGATGACATGCATTTATAACCAATTCATTCTTTTAGCTGCCCAATAAGCAAACAAGTAATGGTTTACAATATAGTATGAAATAAGCAGATTGTAGATAACACTTAAGATATCTCAAGGAGATTCAGATGTTATAAATTACAAACATGACCACTTGAACAGTTTATTGATTACATGAACTGGTTCCATACTTCAAAACTAATTGATTTCCATCAAACAACAACTGGTTTTCATTTTAAGATCTGGCTCATAGGTGTAATTGAATTGAAGCTAGTGGATTTCTGCTGCTGTGGCTCTCCCTCCGGGGAATTCTGGGAATGCTCATGACCTCTGTGCTGCCTGCGAATCACAGTCATAACATCTGCCCATTTAAGAGAGAAATGTTGTATAGTTTCTCACATCTAGTTGATTTACTGGCTCTGTGAATGTTTAAACATTTATCTCTTGTATTTACTCGTATTATTAGATGTATTAATGTTAATTCTATAAACATTAGTCAGGAATTCAAAAGTGTCCCGAAGGTCAAAAGCTTGTGTAATAAGCACTGAACCTTGAGGTACATCCCAGCCGTAGCCTTTAAAGGGACAGTTCACTCAAATACGAAAGTTCTGTCATCATTTACTGACTCCATTTGTTTAAAACATATTTGAGTTGAAATATATTAAAATAATATATTTAGAAAAAAACTGGAAACTTGTAGCCATTGACATTTATAGTATTTATTTTTTCCCATAGCATGGATGTCAAGGGCTACCAGTATCTTTTTTTTTTTTTTTTTTTTTTAAGTATATTCTTTTGTGTTCAGTGGAAAAAAAGAAACTCCTAAAGGGTTGGAACCACATGAAAATAGTGAGTAAATTTAGATTTTTGAGTGAACTATCCCTTTAAGTTTAAATAAAGTATAAATCAGTGCCTAAACTCATCATTTGAAATTTTACTTATACTATACTATACTATACTACACTATAAACAGATACACTATATAGCTGTAGAAAATATTAATAATTTGTTAGGGGTTCTTTGTGATGTAAATTTTCTGCAGAATTACAGACTATATGCATTTGTTTTTATGATCATACGAATTGAGATATTGCATGATAATTTGTACATTTATAAAACATAATATTTTGATAACCTTATTGAAAAATAAAATCAGGAAAAAAGATTGCATATAAATAAACACTATTAAAATATTGATAAGTTGTCGATCGATGAGTCTTATTTTATAAAATCATTCGCAAATGATGTAAAATGCCTAAAGACATCAATTAAAAATACAGAACTGTATAAATAATTTTAAGTATAAAATCTAAAGTAGGCAGCATGGTGGCGCAGTGGGTAGCACAATCGCCTCACAGCTAGAAGGTCACTGGTTCGAGCCCCGGCTGGGTCAGTTGGAGTTTCTGTGTGGAGTTTGCATGTTCTCCCCGTGTTGGCGTGGGTTTCCTCCGGGTGCTCCGGTTTCCCCCACAAGTCCAAAGACATGCGGTACAGGTGAATTGGGTAAGCTAAATTGTCCGTAGTGTATGAGTGTGAATGGGTGTGTATGGATGTTTCCCAGAGATGGGTTGCAGCTGGAAGGGCATCCGCTGCGTAAAACATATGCTGGATAAGTTGGCGGTTCATTCCGCTGTGGCGACCACAGATTAATAAAGGGACTAAGCCGAAAAGAAAATGAATGAATGAATGAATGAAAATCTAAAGTACAAGTTAAGTATAAAACATGAATTATAGCAATATTCACTATAAACATTTATTTTAAACATCAAGTTTCAGTAAAATAAATTTAACTGAAAATAGTAGAAATGCACCAATATGGAATTTTTGACGGATAACTGATGTACAGCCTGACAAAAAAAGCATAAATAAAGCAAACCATAAAACACTTTTTAAAGATACTTTTAAAAAGTGTCAGCCAGCGTGCATGCTAAGTGGTTCAACCAGTGGAAATAATACATCATTTTTTGGTTTAAAGATATCGGTCTAATTTGTTAGAAAACCGATAATGATTATGTGGTGAGGGGGCGGGGCCGAGAGCCGTGGGAACTGAATGAGGCCGAGGCCCAAAGTGCATACAGGTGCAGTGCACACTGGCCTCGAATCCCACGGAAGGAGCTCTGGACTATAAGAGGAGGAACGAAGGCAGAGGAAGCTGAGAGAGGTCCAGGCCTGGACAGTTATGTTTTGTTTGTTTTGATTTAGACGGCAGTCTCCGTGAGGAGCTGCCGTCCCTTTTATTAATAAATATCTTTTATAAAGATTCGTCGGTTCTCCGCCTCCTTCTTCCCGGCGGCCAGGTGGCCGCGAACATTATTACAGATATCATTTATCGGCCGACATCGATATGGCCACCGATATATCATGCATCTCTAGAAAATAGCACTGTATGTGTTGTAAAATGCGCAAATATAGTCTTCAACAAATGCAAATGTGTGATGAACTGACATGTTTTGCCTGCTAGATGTTAATTGCATTATTTTAATCAGTGCATTTCAGATGACAAACATAAAAAGGTTAGCAACTCTTCATCTTTTTCAGCTCTGGAGCTGCTGAAGAACGCCATTAGCAAAGCCGGCTACACCGACAAGATTGTGATCGGCATGGATGTGGCCGCCTCTGAGTTCTACAAAGGTGGCAAATATGACCTGGACTTCAAATCACCTGATGACCCCAGCCGTTACATCAGCCCTGACAAGCTGGCTGACCTCTACAAGAGCTTTGTCAAGGATTATCCTGGTCAGTAGCCCTGATATTTAGTGTTGCTGTGTTTTAGTGTGTGTGATCCTTTTAATATGATTCTCGGCAGGCCAAGCAACAACTGCTTAATGTAGATATGATGTCAGAGCAGACAAGTAGAGATGTTATATACAGTTGAAGTTATTTAAGTGCAATGTGAAGGCTTAACTAGGTTAAATAGGTTAATTAAGCAAGTTAGGGTAATTAAGCAAGTCATTGTATAACAGTGGTTTGTTCTGTAGACAATCAAAAATAAATATTGCTTAAGGGGGCGAATAAAATTGACCCTAAAATGTTTTTTTTTTTAATTTAAACTGCTTTTAGTCAAGCTGAAATGAAACAGACTTTCTCCAGAAGAAAAAAATATTATAGGAAATACTGAAAAAAATTCCTTGCTCTGTTAAACATCATTTAGGAAATATTTGAAGGAAAAAATAAAATCACAGGAGAGCTAATCATTTTGACTTCAACTAAGTTATTGTAAAAATTTGCAAAACATTAACCACATAAAAATGTGCTTGGTTGTATACGAGTATTATTCATTCATTCATTTTCATTTCGGCTTAGTCCCTTTATTAATCTGGGGTCGCCACAGCGGAATGAACCGCCAACTTATCCAGCATATGTTTTACGCAGCGGATGCCCTTCCAGCTGTAACCCATCTCTGGGAATATACAGAGTATATGGAGTATTAGTGCGTATTAAATCTTAGTTTACTAAAAACATGCTTGACTTATCTCAGTGTGTTTGCCCAAACACAAATTCTTCCAGCATGTGTGTCTGGTATCTTTAGGTCTGCTAAAAACAGACACGGGTCTTTGATGAGATCCAGCAGTGAATGAAACAGACCCTGCTGTGTGGTGAGAGACTCTTGAGGCCAGTCAACACTTCCCTGGATACTTACAGGAGATGCATATAAATAAACATGTCTATTTTAAAATTAACTTGGTGCATTACATGTAACGTCACATATTAATAAATAAACCATTTTGTGTGCAGAAAGATAAAAAAAAATGCATATTTTACATTTCTTTTTGTTTATTTTTTTTACATTTTTATTGATCAAAGTGACCTGAAAACAATTCAAAACTGAAATTCAACTAAAAGCAATTCACAAAACACGTTATCAACATTGTCTTGAGCTGCAAATTGGCATATTAGAGTGATTTAGAAGGATTGTGTGATACAATGAGGCTGAATATTCAGTTTTGTCATCAGAGAAATAAATTCAAATGCTAAACATTTACTTTAAATCATAAACCTTTCAAAAGTATTACTGTTTATACTGTGTCTTTGATGTATCCTTGCATTTGAAAACAAATAAGTAAATCCCCCCCATCCCCCCAAATTTTGAACAGAGCTGGCTTTAAATATTGATTGCAGTGGAATTTATTTTCAATTGCAAAAATAACTAATTACAAAGAGTGTAATAAAATGACTAATGGGTATTTAATAAAAATGTATTTATGATTTTGAGGTTGGTGTAGTAGTGAAGGCTTTATTGTCCTAAAAAGGCCCCATTCATTTAAATATTAAAATTAAATATTCTCTATTATATATTAAATGTAAAAATGCTCATTTACACTCAATATTCTATTATTGCAGACTGTTTTATAATGGAGCCTTATTACTGAGGTACAAATGTCTGCCCCTTTTTCCACTAAGTATAAATATATACTAAATGCACATCATGTACTGTACTTGGTGTAAATTGTAAATAAAGCTGTTTGCATCAATTATATGCTATTTACCGTTAGTGCCCTTTATCATATAAAAATGTGTTATATTTTATATCATATATTATATTATTACATTATACATTTATGTGATAAATAAACACATTTTCTATTATCTTAAAATTTCGTCTTTTGCTTTTCAGTGGTCTCCATCGAGGATCCATTTGACCAGGATGATTGGGAGGCCTGGACCAACTTCACTGCCACCACTAACATCCAGGTGGTAGGTGATGACCTCACAGTGACCAACCCCAAGCGCATCGCTAAAGCCGTGTCTGATAAGGCCTGCAACTGCCTGCTGTTAAAGGTCAACCAGATCGGCTCGGTCACCGAGTCCCTGCAGGCGTGAGTCATTTTGCTATGGACAGATTTCTATACAAGAGCTTGACTTGCCTGTGTTTGTGATGCACTGTTGCTTTTATCTGCCTTCGTTCAGCTGTAAGATGGCCCAGACTAATGGATGGGGTGTGATGGTCAGTCACCGTTCTGGAGAGACAGAGGACACCTTCATTGCTGACCTCGTAGTTGGACTCTGCACTGGCCAGGTACAAAGATTAAGCTTCATTTTACCTGTTGTTGGCCAATAGGGGGTGACAAAGTAAAACTGTGTATTTATTTCTTTTTTTTATCCTCTCTCTTCAGATTAAGACTGGAGCTCCCTGCCGATCTGAGCGTCTGGCCAAGTACAATCAGCTGCTGAGGTGAGTCCTTGCTTTTATGTAGCATTATAAATGGGCTCTTCTAAAATGCTGGATTCTAATTGGTCAATCGCTGCATGAAATTTCACGGAAAAATTCATTCATTCATTCATTTTCATTTCGGCTTAGTCCCTTTATTAA
>CAIGQW010000317.1:1026219-1043142 GCA_903798125.1 Danio choprae | reverse complement strand
AGCACTAGATTTTTGTACTGCAGAGCCTGCACACAATATAGATGATTTAATGGGGAACATGAGGACCTGAAGGTGTGAATTATGTGCTTGAGAAGGGAGGGGCTGGTCTGCTGTCTTTGTGCTCTCTAATCAGTCCTGACTCATCAGAGAGCACCGCTAAGAATCTTCTCTCTCTTCTCCGCCGCCCTTCATTTGCCCTTGCACCACGGCCACTTCCTCTTCACGGCACCACCGCTTAGAGCATATTGGTGTCGGTTAGACAGCACTTCTTCTTTTTTTTTTTTCTTAGATACTTTTCTTCACTCTGGTTTGCTGTAGAGTGGTGCATGACGATGAGTTCACACCTGTAGTTTTTCCTCCTTATTACATGCTGCTATTCTGGTGAAGACAAGCAGGCGAGAGAGAAACAGCGTAAACAATAAACCGCGGCAGCGCTATCTAATGGATCAATTTGTAATAAATCTGTTGCCTCGAGCTGTTGAGAGATTCAGCCCTCGCAAAGGTGACTGCATTTCTTCGTCCTGAGCACGGCAGCCTGGATGAGGTTGACAGATATATCAATGCATTTAATGAACTCACTGGTTCGAGAATGCAGGAAAATGTAGTGAAGGCCAGTAATTCACTTATCAAAACAAGATTTTCTCTCTTTTATCATCGAAGCGTTACCCTGGAGCTCTCTCTCTCTCTTTCTCTCTCTCTCTCTCTCTCTGGTTTTTGTGCCAGCCAGTGTGTTCTTTTCTTCTCTCTTTGCATCATTTGCATTGAGGAGCTTTGATTGGACTGGGCAGACGAGGCTCTCTTGAAATGGCAAATAAATACGTAGGGCGCAGATGGATTGATTTTAAAATCATCTGCCGCTTTGAGCGCCTCTAATGATTTCAGTCGTCATTCTGCATTTTTTTTTTTTTGTGAGTGAGCTGGCTGTTCTGTCTGTTTTTATTATACTGAATAGCCATAAAATTGATGGTGTCTACTCAAAATTTAGTGCTTGAGATAGTCGCTGTAATATTTCTTTATATATTGGAGGAGTGTGTAAGTGGTGACAGTGGTTGTTTTGAAAGCGCTGGCGGGCTGATTCAACACCCACCATTTTATTGGATGCTCCAGGGATTTCACACGGCAGAAGCGCGTCACGGGGCGCTGCCTCATGAAAAAAACATTAACGGGAGAAATTAGACGAGAAATGCTTTAAAGTCCAAGTCAACAGAAATATTGATTTTATTCAAATGGCAGTATTAGCCTCTTTAATAAGTGGAAATGGGGCAGAGGGTTAGTTCAGCCTGCGTACGTCTTCTGGGTATTCAGGAGCTTGTAGTGACACTTTTTGGTAGTTAGAGGTAACATGGCTAGTTTAAACGTTATTAGGGAAGTACAGAAAATCTGTATATTGAAATTTGTAATTTTTACTGTTTGAAATGTATATTAATTTGTATGTTTAATTGAATTCTTTAACAGAATTAAATTTGTTGCACTTTTTCCACATTTTTTTGTTACAGCCTTATTCCAAAATGGATTCAATTAATTTATTTCCTCAAAATTCTACACACAATCCCCCATAATGACAATGGGTAAAAAGATTTTTTGAAATTGTTGCAAATTTATTAAAAATAAAAAACCTGTATAATCACATGTACATCAGTATTCACAGCCTTTGCCGTGAAGCTCTACATTGAGCTCAGCTACATTCTGTGTCCACTGATCATTCTTGAGATGTTTCAGCAGCTTCATTGGAGTTCACCTGTGGTAAATTCAGTTGATTGGACATGATTTGTAAAGGCATACACCTGTCTATATAAGGTCACAGGGTTGAAAGTGCATGTCATCAAGGAATTGTTTGTAGACCTTTGAGACAGGATTGTCTCGATGCACAAGGCTGGGGAAGGTTACAGAAAATTTTCTGCTGCTCTGAAAGTTCCAATGAGCACAGCGGCCTCCATCATCCGTAAGTGGAAGATGTTTGGAATCACCAGGACTCTTCCTAGAGCTGGCCGGCCATCTAAGCTGAGTGATCGGGGGGAGAAGGGCCTTAGTCAGGGAGGTGATCAATAAGATGAATGCAGCAATGTACAGAGACATCCTGAATGAAAACCTGCTTCAGAGTGCTCTTGACCTCAGACTGGGGCGACGGTTCATCTTTCAGCGGGACGGTGACCCAAAGCACACTATCAAAAAATCAACGGAGTGGCTTCACAACAACTCGGTGAATGTCCTTGAGTGGCCCAGCCAGAGCCCAGACCTAAATCCTATTGAACATCTCTGTAGAGATCTGATAGAGCTTGAGAGGTACTGCAAAGAGGAATGGGCAAAAATTCCCAAAGACAGGTGTGCCAAGCTTGTGGCATCATATTTAGGATTCAAGACTTGAGGCTGTAATTGCTGCCAAAGGTGCATCAGCAAAGTATTGAGCAAAGGCTGTGAATACTGATGTACATGGGATTTTACAGGTGTTTTATTTTTAGTAAATTTGCATCAATTTCAAAAAATATCTTTTCACATTGTCATCATGGGGTATTGTGTGTAGAATTGTGAGGAAATAAATGAATTTAGTCCATTTTGAAATAAGGCTGTAACATAAAAAAATTTGGAAAAAGTAAAGCGCTATGAATACTTTCCGGATACACTGCATGCATGTATGTATGTATGCGCCTACGATATATTTTAAATATTAATAATAATACCAGTAATTCTGTCATTTTTGGCATGACGACATTTATTATATCAAACCAGCATCATTCAGCACAACAGATGTATTTATGTAATAATGTGACTGTATGCTTGTTTTGATTTGTATTGATGAAAATTTGAAATTGTATTGATGAAATTTCTTGTTGAAAAATGGGTAAAACCTATTGGATAGTGGCATAGTATAGAGATTTTAAATTAAAATAAATAATATTTTGGGACTTTACTGGGATCTTTTACAGTCTTAATGTGCAATCAAATATTTGATAAATAAATCACAGGAAATTAAACAACACATTTTACATGAGAAAAAAATGTGAAGCTTTTCCTTTTTGCTTGAAATCAAATGAGGAGATGCTTGAAATCCTAATTTTGTCTTTGACTCATTTATGTATTGACAGATACTTATAGATAAAAAATGAAAGCGTAGCATAGTGTCTGGATGAGGTAGGCAATTGCTGCTTGCCTGTTGTGTAGGAAAACGAGCATAAATTATTTTCTGTACATCAGTGATCATTTGGGACTGAAATTTCTGTGTGGATCGACAGGCCTGATGCATTCTCTGTATCAGTTTTCCTTCAGTTAAGCCGTGCATTATTATTATTGCATGAACACCTTGATTGGCTTACGATTTCATCATTATGTTTTTCTGCATTTTTACACGGATGTTTCTTTTCCGTGCAATCGTGGCAAGGTAAAACAAAGCTATTAAGCCGAGTATTTTGTCCGCTTTGATTTCTAGGGCGTGTAATTGGAGCTTCTGCCAAATCAAACTGTTAAAGTGAGTAATTCTCCATTCAGACAGATGCACACTTTGCTCCGAGGTGTTACGTTCGCACATTATGCTGACAGTGTGCGTTTTTAGCTTTTATTTTTCACAACAAACTCTTAAGGGCCCTCTTCTCATGTTTATGCACCTCCCTTTTGCTTATTGCCGTTATTACAGTGCTCCTCTTTACTTGGAGAGCAGCTCTCCACCTCCATTCATCCTCCAATTTGAAGAACGACGCTCGTGTTCCCAAAAGCGACTGTCACATGTTGTCATCAAGGAGAGCGTCACTGTACAAACGGCTGCGGGTGAGCGCCGATGAGCGATGGCTCGTGCTCTCACTTGCACTTTCTTGTAATTATTGGAATTGATGTTTTTTTGCCGAGACGCTCCACATCTGTACGATCTGCAATAAAGAAGGAGGGAGCGCTGAAGCTGCGAGACTGATAATAAAAGGCAATCAACCTTCCACTTCCTGCCTCTCTCACGCAAAACCAAGCAGCAAAAATCCTAATTAACTAATCGGGCCCAAAGAAAGCGGCATGTTTTCTGCTGCTACATTTTGTTATCTAATAAAGACGCCGCAGAACAGACTTGTACGTTTGAATAAGCGATTTCAGTTCCTGCCCTAAGTGTTATTCTGACCGCTAGAAGACTAATAACTTCATTTTTCTACTGTGTAAATAAATGCACCGCATTAGCAGAGTATAATCTGATGTTATTTTTACAGTGTCAGGAATCATATATTTTTAATCGAAGTTTTCGTTGATGTAGAAATCATATTGTTACATTATTTTAGATTTGGACTGTAAAAATATATATATATTTTAAAGCTTTAATGATTAGCATAGCAAAAGCCTTCAATAATAGTCATTAATTTGTACATTACACTGTCATTTTACTTGATCACACTCGTCAAACATATTGTTTTCCATTCTGTTCAAAGCTCTGTTCTACCAGCATTGCTCATGCTGATTGTGGCCTGAATCTGCCTTTTCCCCAGATTTTGCATGTGTAAATCATTCAAAACACTTGGCATAAGTAAATGGAGGGAATCGTTGCAGCCCTGAGCTTAAAATGTTACATTATTGGACAGAAATGAAAGATGCAATAACAATATGATTTACACACTGACACCATTTACAAAAAAAAAACAATCAGATATCACATTTACCTTCATTTAATAGCAGTAATTACGACTTGTTCACATTGCATTTCAAAACACGCATGTCACATGACCACACAGAATTAGAGCTGCAATGCAATGACTGATGCATTATACAGAACAAGGTCAATGTGAAGTCGATAAATCACACTTTTTATTTTACAAATAGCAAATGACATTGTATTATAGTTGATTTAAGCATCAAGTTACTTTTAAAAGATGATTTACTATAGTTTGATTGCTACCGTACACTTGTCCTAATTTGGCTATTTGAAAGGCGAAATCGAGATGCAGTGAGGTTGAAAAAACACTGAAGCTGTTTTATGAAGAAGAATATGGTGTTATTTTACATTTTAGATTTTTTTGCCAGAAAACCATAAAATACAGTGTGTCTTTGCTCCACTGTATTTATCAATGCTTGTAGTTTGTTTATTAGATTTGATGTAGATTTGATTTTGACTCCACAAGTCATTACAATCATATCAAATGTTACAGTCATTACAAAATATCGCTACTGTACATGACATCTGAATGTGATTTTACTTGTCAGCATTTAATCGAAAGTTTCATGTAGATCATGTAGGTGTTTGAATGGAGATTGCAATCGTTTACCAATTAATCATGCAAACTCTGTTTATAGTAGTCGACTAGATGGAACACAAATCCATCAGCAAAACCCAAGTAACAAATCTGTTGCCGCTATTCATCACGTCGCACGGCCTCTTATGCCTTCCAGCTTAGCATATATACAGTGCTTTTCCCCCTGACTGTGTGCCTTTGAAGCAGTGTTTGAGAAGGTTACAGTGATAGCGAAAGAGAGCCGCTCCGCCACCTGAAGGTGTCTCGGGGGTCCGTCGCAGTAAATCAGCGAGCTGAAGCCAGCCTCCCTGATGGTTATCAGTGCTTATGTAAAGTGCTCCGTTCCCCCGCTGTTCTAGAGAGGGAGGCAGGCGCGCGATTGATCTCGCCATTGATTTCCCACATCGCTGCCTATTTCTGATGACACTGGAGTTGTCTCTCCTTTTTGTCATCGCAAGTGTTCTTTGAATCCAGCCTCGTCTGTTAGCGAAGGCGGAATCGTCTCGTAATTGAAGCGACTGCGTAACCTTTTTTTTTTTTTTCCTCTCTCCATGGCAAGATTAATTATTGTCTAGTCACAGGCAATCATTTCTCACTCCTAAAGCAAATTACACAGGGGTCGTACGTTTGCGCTTCGACACTGAGTGGCATTTATTTTCGAGAGGCTGTTGTTCCTGGGTTTTGGAGAAGGGCTTTAGACCGCGTGTTTCCAGGCTGCCTCTTCTCTTGGTATTTACCTGTAATCCTGTTTTTATCTGCCTGTGGAGGAGGAGATGAGCCCAGCACCTCCCCGCTAGCAGCATTGCTCTTTGTTTTGTGGAAGACTGAAGTCGCTCTAGGGGACAGACAGACTGGAGAGCAGAAGAGGGGCTCTGCCACTTACTTTCCCTTGAGAGCGTTCGCTACTCTGCCAACCCGGCGGCTGCTGCTGTTGCTGCCGCCGAGTCGCCCACTGTCACCTGACCTGGGTGTAACCCATCGAGAGACCACATGCTCCTCTGAGCAGAATGCTAATTAGCAGGGAATTAAATTTCTCTCCGTCTCATTCATCTACAGCGAGCAGCGGGAGGCCTGTGTATTCTCCAGGACAATCAGTTTATTGCTTAAAAAAAAAAGAGAGAAGAAATCCTCCTGGAAATGCTGTTTTGCTAATCTGCTGTTGAGCTTTATGGCCGTGTTGGCTTTTTTGTGTTATATATCCATGTCGAATCTGCGTTTGACACCACTGTAGGTGTGCCAGTGAGGAATGAAAATGCACAATAAAGAAATAGATTTTTTTTGTGTTCATTTTATAAAATGTTTATTTTGTGTGGTTATTTGCATTTGATTATAAAAACACGCTCATATGTGGTGTAAAGGATTACAGAACTTATATTTCAGATCTAGATTTCGGTGTAGGGTTCATGGATTTGGTCATTTTTTTTTGAATTTGTCAAAAAATAAATAAAAGCGACAAATAAAATGTTCTTTTAAATTTTTAACACTTGTTTTAAATAAAATAACCTGTGGAAACCATACTTTAAATACAATATCCTGCTGATTAAATGTCCATTTTTATTAGTATTTTATTTCATTTAATAATCATAATAGTTCTTTTGTTTGTTTTGTCTTTGTAATTAAAAGCAGACGAACAAACAAATCTCAAAAGTGAACAGCTTAATCAAAAATACAACTTCTGAACAGAAGCATTTAAGTGATTGAAAGATGAATTAGAAAATTAAATAAAAAATTATATTCAATTAACTTGAGTGCGATTGTTCTCTTGTTATATTAACATTAATACATCATTCATTCAAGACCTATTATATAGTAATTTATTAACAATTTGTCAACATTAAAATGGAAATATTATTATTTTGCAACAAACACACAATGTAATATTCAGACGTTTTTGACTTTTGCCTTTTTTAATTGTATTAATCAGGATAATAGTTGACATTGGCCAATAAAAGCTTTTTTAAAAGCTTTGAACCAGCAAACGTGAGATTTAGATGGCCATCCATCACATTTAAAGCATTTGACCATGCTGTCATCTCTCACCTCTGTGTCGGCTATCAGTACACAAAGCGTTTTTTCTGTCAGTAATTATCATGTACAAGCTCATTGCAGACATGAATTAATAAAAGGGAATCGAGGCACCGTTGCCTCGTTTGCCTCACGTCGAGACGGCCTTGTCTTAGGCAACTGGAGCAGCACGTTGTAATAAAAGCCAAATAATGCTCCTGACAGCAGCAGTTTAAATTTCACTCCTCACCCACACTGCTGCTGCTTTTTTTTCACATTGCAGCCATCAGTCACTCCACAGTGTGCCCTAGAGTAAAAGAGAAGGAGAGCGAGAGAGATAGTTGTGGAACAGCATTATTCCTTCAGTGCCTCAGCAAGGCTCAGTGTCGCAGTCTGCTCTGCTAATCAACGCCATGCGCTGTGAATTACAGAGTAAACAATACACAATGCTTCCTCTCACTCGCTCATACAATCTCTCTCTTTCTCTCTTCCTTCTCCCAAGAGCATTTTGTCTTGCCTCTGCAGCCGTGGAAACAACGAGCGAAAAAATCAGGGGGAAATAAATGGCAGATTTCTTTTATTGTCCCTTCTAACCTACCTTCTTGAGCTTGTGCCAGAGGAGAGCTTGTCTGACTTGTAAATGGCAGAGTGGCGATAAGAATGATGAAAGGGGGCAGTGAGTGTGACCTTTCCTGTGATAGAAGGATGGTCAGTAGTGAGAAATGGAGAGCAGGAGAAATTATATGGGTATGTTTAGAAAAACATACTAGCATACTTTTTTACTATTGCATCTAAAGGATATTGTTCATCCAGCTGGTTGCTTTTGCTGGATAAACCCCTTTGCTGGTCTTGAAGGGGTTGCTTTATGATAACAACTGGCTAAATGTACATTATCCATATTATATCACAGGAATTGTTTTCCCACATAAATAAATAATTAGATGCAGTTTACGTTTAAGTAAAAATATTTAATTAGCTCATTGAACACAAAGCATCTACCAAAAAGCAGTTGTTAATTGAATTTGCAAGTACGGTTGGGTATTCAATTATTCAAATATTCATTCATTCATTCATTTTCATTTCGTCTTAGTCCCTTTATTATTCTGGGGTCGCCACAACGGAATGAACCGCCAACTTATCCAGCATATGTTTTACGCAGCGGATGCCCTTCCAGCTGCAACCCATCTCTGGGAAACATCCATACACACCCATTCACACACATACACTCCGGACAATTTAGCTTACCCAATTCACCTATAGCGCATGTCTTTGGACTGTGGGGGAAACCGGAGCACCCGGAGGAAACCCACACCAACACGGGGAGAACATGCAAACTCCACACAGAAACGCCAACTGACCCAGCTGAGGCTCAAACCAGCGACCTTCTTGCTGTGAGGCGAACGTGCTACCCACTGCGCCACCGTGAGGGCTAATATTCAAATTTAAATTATTAAAATTTTTGATACCTGTGCCAACATGGCCATAAAACTCAACAACAGATTACTAATACAGTATTTCCAGGTGGATTTTTTTTTCTCTTTTTTTAAGCAATAAACTTCCATTTACATGTTAACACCTTTCAAACCAGTACCGGTGCTTAAATGGTGCCAGAACTGATACTTTGAGAATGATGATTGTTCATTCATTCATTCATTTTCATTTCGGCTTAGTCCCTTTATTAATCTGGGGTCGCCACAGCGGAATGAACCGCCAACTTATCCAGCATATGTTTTACGCAGCGGATGCCCTTCCAGCTGCAACCCATCTCTGGGAAACATCCATACACACCCATTCACACTCATACACTACGGACAATTTAGCTTACCCAATTCCCCTATAGCGCATGTCTTTGGACTTGTGGGGGAAACCGGAGCACCCGGAGGAAACCCACGCCAACACAGGGAGAACATGCAAACTCCACACAGAAACGCCAACTGGCGAGGCTCGAACCAGCGACCTTCTTGCTGTGAGGCGAACGTGCTACCCACTGCGCCACTGTGAGGCCATGATGATTGTTGTTGACATTAAAGAATCAGTCTGTCAGTCCGTCCATCTATTCGTTGCAAATATTATTAAAACGGCAAAATAGTAAATGGAACAAAACCCCCAGGTCAAAATAATTTACAGACTTTAAAAAAAATAATTAATTATGTATATTGTTGCAGAGTAAGTGTTTTTTGACAACATAATTTTGTGTTTGTATTTTTGAACAGCAGTAGATTTAGGGGACATTTACATTTAATCACACTAAATCACTCCGCTAAATTGCCAGTCCTAAAAAAATGTCATTCCAATTTGAGGGATGCCACTTGATAAATTAAACATTCCGAATAATAGTCATCCTGCGACAGTAGCTGTTATTTGAAATGCTTGCTATGACAAAACTATTAAGAAATAGTAGCCAGTTTATTGTATATACCACTTAGCCATCGCAAGTATAAGAGCAAAGCTAGAAAGGACATGCGATTCGTCGTCGTATAGAAGGAAAGAGAACATGTTATGGTGGGAATGGCGGGAGTTACTTTAATTGTATCAGACTGCTGAAATGAGAAACAATAACAGGGTAACAGTTGGCCTGCGAGATTATAATCTCAGGCTGCAGAGAAACGAGAGCGACGGAGGGGGCGAACTGTGAGAGCAAAGTGTTTTATATTCTCTCCCAGGCTGTGATGGTGATGCTCACGATGCTGGCTGTTTTGTGTGTTGGTGTGAGGCGAGCTCTGCAGCACCACCTGATTTGACTTGGTAATGCGGCATTGATGAGTCTGGGGGGAAATCGGCCAGAGGAGCACAAATGTGCTGCAAAACTGCAATGTTAAATATGCTGTCAGTTCTCTCCCAGTCACTGATAAAAAGAGAGAATGGAGTGAAAGGAAGAAGAGAAGAGGGCAAGGAGAGCGATATAGCTGTCAAGTGCACATACCCGTCGTTACCCGCTTGCTCGTATCGGATGTGAATATTCAGGCTAAAATGTGTTGATTGGCACCGGTGTCAACGCTAAACCCGTAATGCGTTTCTTGGATGCTGGATCTCTCCTTGAGAAATGATTAGGCCACATCGGAGAAAGGAAACACTTTGGGTGTTTAAAACATCATGGCGAGAGAATATTGAATGCGTTCGGGAGGAATGAAAGCTGAGAGTGGAAATAAGGCCAAGCTATTAATTCCTCTGATGGTTTTTAAGAGCACAGTTTTATTGGTGCTGTGGCCTTTCTTTGCACTCAATCTCACACACACAGTAGCTTTCTGTGGACGCTGGGCGTTCAGGGTGTTGGCCTTGACTAAAGGTAATTAACTTAAAGGTTGGGTATAGTCAGGTCCCGATGCTTAGTTTATGGGTCAAAGACCCATAGTATCCATGATTAAAAAAGGAAAACTCTTTTTAAAATCTAGTTTACACGTGCCAAGATTTAGAAAATCTCTTTT
Organism: Danio choprae; assembly: GCA_903798125.1. Taxonomy (NCBI): domain Eukaryota; kingdom Metazoa; phylum Chordata; class Actinopteri; order Cypriniformes; family Danionidae; genus Danio; species Danio choprae. The sequence goes on along the minus strand of CAIGQW010000317.1, from coordinate 1,032,518 downwards.
TCATGTTGGGTTGCAAAACAACATTTATTAAACTTTTCAAGGAAGATTTAATCACTTGTAGTATACAGACATACACACATTGTGGAAATTGCAGCTGCCAATCATCTCCTTTTTCACCACATTCTGAAGCTGGTCTATTGGATTGAGATCATGTGGCTATTTGAGTATAGTGAACACGTTGTCATGTATCAACCGGTTTGAGATGATGTGTGCTTTGTGACATGGTGTGTTGTCCTGCTGAAAGTAGCCATCATGATGGGTACACTGTGCTCATAAAGGGATGGACATGATCAGCAACAACTGTAGGCTGTCGTGTTTAAATGATGGTACTTAGGACTCTAAAATTAGCCAGAAATACCAATACACAACCTCCAGCTGCCTCAACTGCATGAAAGGCTTAGTAAATCTTATGTCTTATCTTATTAATAAGACTTATCTATTGTTTACACCAAATTATGACCCCACTATTTATGTTTTGAATGTGCAGTGTTGTATTATCCGGTTATGGTGAGTCTGTGTGAATAGTATGTTCAGTTTGCTGTTTTTAGCTGACAGGATTGGCACTGTTGTGTTCTTCTGCTGCTGTAGCTCATCTGCTTCAAGGTATGACTTGTACAAGGCTTTTTTTGCTCACAGAATTGTTGCCCAATACTGTAATTTTCTTTTCTTATTGTTCTATCCTTTTGGTTTGACTGTAGAAGCATGGTTGCAGGCTTTGTTTTGAATGCACTTCATTCCACCTCAAATGTGATTCATTTTGTTTATCATGTAGATGATTAGAAAATACTAAATAAGATACACATTTTTCCGGCATACTGCTTTCTCATTAACGACACTCTTATGATGTTTGCAATTAACAAATTGAAGAACAGAACAAAACACAAACAAGTAATATTTAAACAAAATAAAAGTACACTTTCAAAAATGGCTACTACAAGTGTGACATTTTCACCATGCCACTTTCAAAATCACATAGATCACCGTTTTCTCTATTCTGATGCTTGATTTTAATTTCACCAGATTATCTTTACCTCATCTACATGTCTAAATAGAGTGTTCGGTGACTTTATCGTGAGTCATTAAGTCATAAATATCATTAAGTCTTTGCGGAGCACCACATGACATTTTACTAACCTTGCCTTATCATAAAAATGCCAAATGTCGAACATTTTAAGAAGCGTACATGTGTGTGTGTGTGGGTTTTCTAAATGATATAATTTCCTTTTTTTTTTCCTATGCATGATCCTCCATCTTGACTTCATGAACATCATGCCATTGACCCTTATAACGGATGCACAGCCCACCCTGCCACCCCCTGCTATGTTAATTCCAGATTCCCTCCGTGCTCTTGCAGCGAATGTGGCTGCAGTTAATATTAATGCACTCTGAACCGAAGAATGCCAGCATAGCTTTATCCCCGCGACTAGCTAGAAGAGGAGCAATAAACCCTTGTCTGGATAAGGATCAATACAGGATATGACAGTCCTAATGTGATGTCTGAGCGAGAGAGAAGGATAAAGATAGAGGATTTGGGTGGACGGAAGCACAGTAGCAGCAGCGGCGGCGGCAGTGATATTACCACCCAACAGCTGCAGTGCTGTTTATTTAGTTGTTTGATAATGATGCTTGACCTTTCCATTCAAGTCTGCCTCAGAGCATTCGCACGCCTCTCTGCAGTGAATCCATATCTGTGGTCTGAGGCCAAAAAAGAAGAAGGAAAAAAAGAAGCTGTTTGTTTGTGTGTTGTCAACGTCCCTGGCTGTTAGCGTTGATGAGCACCTCGTTTCTTCTCTCAGGCCGGTCCCTTCATGCTTTGCCAGTCCCAGGAGTGGATTGTTTCAAATTAGTATGCATTAGGTGGTTAGTGCGGAGCGTTTCATTATGCAAGATTGCACTAAACTGTCTATGTTATGATTAGCCAGTTTCTCCTAAATCAAAGTCAGGCACATGCTACAGCCTTAATCTCTTCATTTTCTCAGAGGGTGCTGCCGTCGCTGAGGAGAGAATGAACGAGGGAGGGACCAAATGAGAGGATGGAGAAAATCAGGGGAAAAAATGGTGTCTGAAGGAGAGATAGGAAATCATCTGGCATTAGATGAGCTTGGGTAGTCTGCGGTGAGAGATCTGGGGTGTCCTGGTGTTTAATAAAAAAAAAAAACGAGAAGGGGAAAGATATATATATGTGATGTTTTGTCCCGTTAAGTGAGGCAAATGTTGCACCTGCGTTTGCAAGTCTGTAAGACGCTTTATTTTTTTTTATCACGTTGGCCAGCTCTGCAGTGCAGCCTCACCTAGAGGAGCCCATTATATCAAACCATGAATCATTTACGCCAGCCGCGCGCTCACACGTGCTGCCTGCATTTTTAATAAGAGATTATTGCATTTCATAAACAGAGCTCTAAAAAATTCAAATCGTATTGATCTGCTCTGAGAAGCGCAGTTGTATCTACGCCACTGTGTCCTACTCCATGCTGTTTTTTTCTTCAGGATTTGATTGACACTTTATTTTTTTCCTCTCTCGCCCTCTGTAGCTTCTTCTCATTTAATCAATTAATTTGGTCTATCACGGCTTCGTTTCGCGTTCGGTAGCCGTGTTGGCAGGCTCCATCATCAGCCACCCACGTGTAATGAGAGGACATTTTAACAATTAGCGCAGGTGAGAGACAGGGCTCTGTTTAAAATGGTGGCAGCGGCGACGATGTGCCTCTCGTGCGGAGGTGTTGTGTTTCTGTGAGGTGTTTGGACAGGCACCGGGGTTAATGTGCTGGAAAAGAGTGATTTAGGTCAATGGTGGTGTCTACATCTGTCACAGAGAGAGAGAGAATGGGGAGTGAGGAAGGGGAGAAAAGAAAAGCTTGTGCAAATGAATTTGATAAGCTGACACTCGCAGCAAGCTGCAGTGGTAACAAATAAGCAGTTTCACCTCTTTCTAAGGGAGCAGACTGCTAAAACCTGTGCAAATACAGAATGTACATCTCTCTCCCGTCTTGTCTCTAGAGTACGCTCTGGTTTCTGTGTAAATATCACACTCGCTGATGAGGAAAAAGTACTTTGCTCTGCACAAGGGGATTAAAGCAGTTATTTTATCATTTATTAATGCTTGTCTGTGTCTGCCACTGACTCGTGCTGTTTAACTTAAATCGCATCGCGCTGATTCAGAAACAGTGGTTTGATGTGATGCTATTATGAGTAATTGGTCTACATGTAAAATAGACATGTTTTGAGTTGTTTTTTGTTCCGGTTTGTGCTATTAAAGGGATAGTTCACCCTATCCCTTAAATTAAAAATGAAAATGACCGCATTATTTATTCTCCCTCGTCTGGTTGTAATACTTTGAGTGTCTTTCTTCTGTTGAACACAAAAGAAGATATTTTGAAGAATTCTTTCGCAACTTCCATAATCATAACAAAACATTCTATGGAAGTCAATGGGTGCCAGCGTTTTTTAAAATCACGTTTGTGTTCAACAGAAGAAAGAAACTCAAATAAGTTTTGAACAATTGAAGGGTGAGTAAATGATGACAGAATTGGGTAAGCTAAATTGTCCGTAGTGTATGTGTGTGAATGAGAGTGTGTCGATGTTTCCCAGTGATGGGTTGCAGCTGGAAGGGCATCCGCTGCGTAAAACATATGCTGGATAAGTTGGCGGTTCATTCCGCTGTGGCGACCCCAGATCAATTAAGGGGTTAAGCCGAAATGAAAATGAATGAATGAATAAATGATGACAGAATTAAAATAAATCGATTTAAAAGTGATAGTCCACCCAAATTTAAAAAAAGTCATAATTTAACGAACTCAGTGTTGTTTCAAAGGCTTTCTATTTTCTGTGGAATGCATAAGGCTTAAAGAAACCCAAACTTTTGGTTATTGATTTCCATTGTATCTATACAAAAGAGGAGAATGTCTACTACAGAATATCCAAGTTAAATCAACTGCATAATGTTGAATATCATTTTTTTTTCTTGATTTCTTAAATGGAAGTGAATGATTTAAATAGTTTTTTAAAATCTTTTCTTTTATTTCTCCAGTGTTACTTTGCTTCCATGACAGTGTAGCATATAAAACCCTAAAATGAATGAAAACAACTTTTACAAAACAATTAAGTGCTTTTGTAAAATGATAAACTTCACATTTCTGCTTTTAAATCCATTCACTTCCTCCATTCACTTCCATTACAAGCGCCTCTCTCTAACCTTGATTATTGTCTTTTTTTAGAGAAGAATTTATCATTTATTCCATATAAATGTATGAGAATGCATAAAAAGCTTTTTTATTTTACGAATAGCGTTAGCCCAGTCATTTAAAATGACCCCTCATTTCAAACAATGTTCAGTAGCTTGGCATTTAAACAATTACTTGCAAGTATAATAGATGCATTTTGGCTTGTTTTGCATGGGTGAAAAAAACGAAGCATGCAACAAATACGCTTCCCACTCAGCTAAATTATTGTGTATAATAATTATCCTGTGTGATCTGGAGTTCATAAGCTGTTGTTCCAATGCTAATATACTGCTTTTTGCCATTTGCTTTTGTTTAGTCTTTTCCACAATAGTGTCAGCAGCTTTAGCGGCAACCTCTTCCACTCTGATATTTCACAGACTGTCCCTTCAGAGCGGTCCGTTTCTGACCATGCCAGCAGTGATTAATGGGGGCACAGGCTACGCAGTATAAAACTGGATTTACATGGAAGCTTATGGCACACAAGTGGATTAGCTGGCTTTAGAGGTGAACGGATGTAATTGATTCTGATGTGTTTTTTTTTGTGTGTTTTTTTTTGTGCCTAACAGAGTAGTGAAAAAAACAGAGTTTGACCAGGTGCAGTGACCCCTTCCGCCTTTTTTTTTTTTCACTGTGGCTGCCCACGTCATGTGGTCATGAATGCGACACAGCCCCGAGGGGCATTGGACGTCCTGTCTAACCTCTGCGTTTGAATTACATTTGTGTGTGTTTGTTCAGGGTGGGTGGTGAGACGGTCTCATACACGACTGTGACTGAACCGGACTCTGCTAGTGACAGCTGTGTGGGCTCTGAACAAAAAGCTGCCTTCTTTTCCGAGCATGTACCTTCCCCCCTTCCTTTACACGCAGTGTCACATCTGTAACGCTGGGGGGGCGGCGGGGCCTTTCAGCTGTCACTGCGCTGTTCAACCGTGGATCCTCTTGGGGCTCAGAGATTGACGCATTTATTTATCTCTTTATCTTAATCAGAGATATTAAGAGGGGAAGGTAATTAAATGACTGTGATGCTATTGGACGGAACGAGGTGAAGTGTCTGCAGGCGGTCCGGTGACAGCATCCTGGGCAGGGCAAACCACTGGATCTGTGTGAGTAATAAGCTCTGATGATGACTTAAAGTAGGTGCAGCAAATTGTGATTTCTATGCGTCACAACATCTTCTGCATTCACACTGTAAGCAGTAGCGCTCAAACAATTATAGATTTTGGTTGTACAATTATAGTCTGAGGAATAATCATGGTTTCACGGTTATCACGATTATTATACATTCATTAATTTCAAAACACTACTAGTTTAAAATATAAGGAGTTTTCATGTGGTTTTCTAAAGTGTTATTTGTTGCTGCTCAGTACCCAAATAATACTACAATAATGCCAATATGCGTGCCCACACGCCTCGATTGGAAATAACGAACTTGCATGCGCAAAAGACGTGATATGTAGAAGACCCTTTATGTGCAGTGTGAAAGAGGTGTCAGTTGATAGCCGGAGCCATAGTTAATCCAGTGTTCGTGCATATTAACCTCGGTGTACAAGCTCAGAACTTTCAGCTAGGTCACAGTTTGCATAACTTTGTTTAGTTGCAGCAGTTTTGTTCTGTGCAGAAACACAGTGTTGAGAAGCCTTTACGATTAATTAACCGTTGGTGAAATCGGTTAATCGTTGCATCCTTGATCAATTAATATTTGTTTGTCAGATCCGAAGTGAATTATAATGAATCTCTGATCTAGAGTTAAGTTGCATTTATTTAAATCTGTTCAGACTGGTCACATTGCAAAACATCTGAGCTGAATCAGATTTAGGACCACATAATAGAATTGGCCCAAATCAGAATGGAAAAGATCCGATTCCATGTGGTTTGCGTTGTTCATGCTGTGATGAAAAAATTATTTGAGTGACATGTACTGGCATGATAAATCAGATTTGGGCCACATTTTCTTGCCGTCTGAATGCAGAGGGGGATATTGTGCTAAATAGTTTTTTCTGGTTTTGATCCCATTGACTTTGACGTGGAATTTGTACGGGAGTGCATATACATATATATTTATATACATATATATTTATAT
>CAIGQW010000317.1:962114-1016496 GCA_903798125.1 Danio choprae | reverse complement strand
ATATATATATATATATAATGAGTTCAATATCATCATGTTTAATTATATATTGAATTGTTAATAATTATTATATTAATCATTGTTATAATGGGGGTGGCATGGTGGCTCAGTGTTTAGCACTGTCACCTCACAGCAAGAAGGTCGCTGGTTCTGTGTGGAGTTTGCATGTTCTCCCCGTGTTCACGTGAGTTTCCTCTGGGTGCTCCGGTTTCCCTTACAGTCCAAAGATATGGATATGCGCTATAGGTGAATTGGGTTAACTAAATTGGCCTTAGTGTATGAGTGTGTGTGTGAATGTGAGAGTGTATGAGTGTTTCCCAGTACTGGGTTGTGGCTAGAAGGGCGTCCGCTGCGTAAAACATATGCCGGAATAGTTTTGTCACGTAATAGATTACATATGCCGGTTATTGTTTTTATTGTTAGGCTGTTTTTGAGTGCCATTTTATTCCTTACCTGCTTGTCAGCCAGCAATCACTTAAGTCAGATGCAGTCACCAGACTGAACCTGTTAAAATACTGGATCTGGCTGTTTTTTGTCGACATAATTCACAACACAACAGCTACCTGTTTTTCTGTTCATTATAGGCCATGGATATTCTGTGTTTTGGTCAGTGAAAGTCTAGGAAAATCAGGCAATTTGACATTTGGTTTAGAGTGGGAAACCTGTATAATAATATTATATTTTTTCTATGTCAAATTTGTAATGTGATATACTTAATTTTTAAATTGTGATTATTAACTGCATTTTGTTAATTATTTTCTGTATGATATTGTTACTTGCAATTAATATCATAAATAAATTGGTGACTGAATTGTTTAATTAACTTTTAATAATAATAATAATAACATGCACTATAATCGTAATAACAATTAATGAAAATATATGATTCATAAAAATAAATAATAACATTAATAATAAAAATTATTATTATTATTATGCCCATATCCTTTTTCCCCAGTATATGATAAAGTGGGATTTGTGTGGTTATGCTGTTTTGTTGTTACTATTTGGTTTAAGTGTTTTTTTTTTAAGTGTTTTCCCCTTAAGCATCTTAACATCTCTTGTGAACTGGCAATCTTACCCCCGAGATGGTCTGTGACCTGTGGGCAAACTGAGACCATTGGCTGTGGTCTAAAAAAGCCACTAGCAGCTTTTGTTCGCAAGCATTAGCACTAAATCACACTGATCTAGTTAAAGCAGGAGCATTTAAACCTATAATCTCATCCACCAGCCTGGAAAAAAAACAAAACCTAAGCTTTTTTTTTCTTTTTCTTTTTTGAAGTACAATCTAGATTGCGTTTTTGAATAATGTACGTTTTCTGATGGCTGCCGGGTTGAAATAAGAGGTAGCATAGACAGTACTGCTGCACCACTAAGTGCTTGAAAATGTCACTAAAGCAGTGTTACGGGAATGAATGGATGGCTGATATAATAGTGTTTGACATGAGAGCCTTAGTCATGAGAGCTGTCAGTAGAGTTTGAAATCAGCCAGAGAAACAGGGGCCACAGCAGGCGGCGAGGTGAAGAATGTCTAAAGCTGATTCTGAAGAGGAAGGAAAAGAGACCGTTTAGAGAGAAAACCAGAGATGAGTTGCATAATGAGATTGAATCTGCTTTAAAAAAAAAAAAAAGGTCAGTTGTTTTCAGCCGTTTGTAGTCGTTCACTGACTCTCTGCACTTAGCAAATGAACTGAGCTGTTGAGGTTTAATTCCTGTTTGTTTTCAGGCATTACTGTTACACCCTGCTGGATTTGTCTTTTAGGGTGCATTGTGTTCACACTTCAATTAAATGGCTGCGATGGTGGAATTGCTCTGCTGGTGTGGTTCGTTTTTGAACACTGTGTCAGTGCTTGCAATTGAGCCTTGGTGTACACCACACAATAGATTGGCTTGAGTCTGCTGCCAAACAAACTCACTCAAATTGACATATGAGCATAACACAGACCTAAGAAAATCTAAACAAAAAACAGGATATGAAGTCACGAGATGCAGCGAAGGAATTCCAGTTGTTGTGACAGTTTGCACACATTTTATATGATCTTCACATAGGGCTCAGCCGATAAACGATATTATATCGAATCGCAATAAAATGTATGTCAATAACAATGATAAGATCTGGAGTTTTTTACTCTATATCGATCTAAGAGCCAATCACACAGCAGAAATGTGCAACAATGGGAATCTCAAAGTGTGTTGAGATTAGAAATGTACAAAAAACTTTTGCCACCGAAAATTTATGGGCCGAAAAAATGTTATGCCATTTAATAGACCCTCTAATTTTTGTGGCTTCAGTCATTGTTGGGGAACTCTTTTAAATCTGAAAGTATTAACAACTTATATTGAAATATATATCATTATCTTTCTAGATGGATAATAATTATCGAGATTGCCTTTTTGCCATATCGCCCAGCCCTATCTTCACGAGTTCTCAATTAATCAAAATGTGATTAAAAACCATGTGTACTAACAAACAATGAGCCAAATCACTAACATTACAATGGATTATCTATGTTTTTAGAGCTGTGTGAATGTTTGTTTGTTTTTGTTTTTTTTCCAAAAGTGATTTTCATGCGCTTTTAGTCAGTAAAGCTGGTTCTGGTAATTCTCCAGCACTTGCGTTCACTACACAGGGTTTTAGTTCACTGACAAGCTAAGCAAAAGAGCGCCCTCTGGCCTTCGTAGGAGATATGCACTGCAAATGTTTTTCAATGCATTGTGGGTAAAGGTAAAGCCGATGGGTCAACATTGTAATTTTAGACGTAATACAGAAATTAATTACAGATGTAATTACATGCAGATAATATTTAAAATACAAGTGTAGTGTAAAAACATGCATGTTCATAATAATTGTACTAAACAATTAATTTAAATGTAAGAACATCATAGTTAAGGCCACTTAATATAAAGTGGGATTGCAATTTTTTGGTTAGATTCGACAGGTTCTAAGTAAACAATGACTTAATGTATAATTATCTCTTTAATGTATAATTATCTCTTTAATGTATAATTATCTTTAACCTTTTTCTGAACCAAAAGAACCTAAATGCAAGTGTTAACACACCCTTGAAGACAACTGGAAAAAATCTAAATCCATTTTTAACATTGTCAGATCAGTTTAAGATAACAATGTTTTCTTCTTCTTCTTTTTTTACATTTAACAAGTGAACTTTAAAACATTAACATGATGAAAGTAACCTTATCTTTATTAAAAGCTTTCAAAACAACTGGCGAAAGAAGAATCTGAACTTCTTAAATCTGTTTCCAAAAAAGATACATGATATATTAAGACAAATACTGTGCACTTGCCTCAAACAAATGATATAAAACAAGAAACATACTAAATCCCAGCCCAGCTCAACCATAGCCAAAATGCAGACCTTCAATTTTAGAGGTTAACTCAAAATGACTGAAAGTGTAACAGCAGTTGTAGGCTATTATTAACAGTAAAATAACATGACCTTTCAGCCCGTCACCATCATGCGTACACCAAATAACAAACATACAGTAGTTCTTTACAGCTTTATGGATTTCACTACACTGCTTTTCTTTAGTTTTCTTTTCTATAACATGCACATTTATTGTATTTTAGCATCTTTGCACATAAAAGAGCATTGGAAAATTCTTCTTCTTCTTTAAATATATAATAATAATAATAAATAATATATAATAAATAATAATATTATAAATTATTGTTAAATATTTAGATTTAAAACTGTAATACTTTTAATTAGAAATGTTTCAATTGCTGAAAAGTGAAAATTGACCCAATCCTGATTAAAGGGATCGTTCACCCAAAAATGATCATTCTGTCATCATTCAGAGCCTGTATGAGTTGAAGATATTTTTTTTCCCACTATAGAAGTCAATGGTAACCATCAACTGTTTTGGTTTCCAAAAATGTTTTGTACTTGGCAGTAGAAAAAAATAGTGGTGGGGGAATAAAAGATGACAATGTTCATTTTTGGGTGAACTGTCTCTTTAATTGTCATTGTTTACTTTTGTAGTTCACCCCGAAATGAAAAGTCTGTCGATAATTACTCGCCATTCCATATCATTCCAATTCTGTGTCACTTTGTTACACAGCAAACAGACGAGTGTTGAATGAACTCTCACAGAGTTGATTTCAACACTTGTTATGAGTTTATATAGCTCCGCACTTTCTGGAGTTAAATTAACATTATACAAATACATAAAAATATAACACTAAAGGTAGAGTTGTTGTTTTTTTGACTCCCAAAAAGTGTTAAAACAACTGTTATACATATATCATAATTGAATAAATATAATAGCTTAAAATGTACTTACCGCCAAAAACTACACCATGCTGTTAACCATTTCTCTCAGAGACAGACTAACTTGAATTGTGTGGGGGGGCTGAGTGCTCGGGCGGAGTATCATCATAACTCCTCGTAGGAGTTAAAGCAACTCTTATAATCAACTCTTTTAAATGACTCCAACACTCGACACGATTCTACATTACATGTGTTAAAATTACATTTTGAGAGTTGAAATTAACTCAGAAAGATTTAACATCGAAATTTCAACTCCCCAGTTTTTGCTGTGAACCAATAGATGAGGTTTAAATACTGTAATTGTAGTAAACAGGACTTGTAATTATAAATTCTATATTTTTTTATGTTGCCTTTTATGTCCTGTTTTTACATTTGGAATGGTTCGGTTAGCTTTCATTGTAATTGGATTGAAATTTACCACCAGCTCAGTCTGGAAAATTCATGTTTTTGTGCCCAAAGGAAGAAAAAGTCATATGTTGTTTTTGTTTTTTTTTTTTTTTAAACGGCATGAGGGAGAACCTACTCCTTGAATAAATCTCCTTAGTCTCATTGCACCTCATTATGATTAGCCAGATGAATTTTGGTGTGGATCGAATGCTTGTAAAATAGTTTTTTGCATAAAGTGTCGCATTTAATTCAGCGTGTCTTTCTACATGAGAATAGTTTTACACTGAATGCTCTGTATTCAAACACATCACATCACAGAGGATAAATGTGTTGCAAATGGCGTTTCATATTGTCTTCCAGTCAAGAACGTTTTTTTTTTCTCCCCCTGCTCCTTCCATGACAAATCAATGACTGTGGCTGAACAAAAACAAACCAGCTAATCAGTAATGAAATATTCATTAAAAAATATGACCCACTCGAGTCAAGGCTGAAGCGTCCTTTGTCTCAGTCTCTCTGTCAGGTGCTTTTCCATCTTTCTTTGTGCATGGCTCTGCTCGACGGCCATGTTGCCGTGGATCAATAGCAAGTGATGGCAGACAGAGGATGTGTTCTGAATGGAATACTAACTCACTACTTACTGAATGCTGTGGGGCTGCACAATATATCGCTTCAGCATCGATATCACAATGTGTGCATCCACAATAGTCACATCGCAGGAAGTGCAATGTTGAGTTTAAATGTCGGGATTATAGTTTACCAGGAGCCACAGTTCAACAACGAGAGTTTAAAGTATTGAGGCGCATGAATTTGTACTGTTTGTAACTTTATTAAAGAGGTATTTACTGAATTATTTATTATTTGCTATTTTATGTTTGATTATTCAATTTCTGTACCTGAATACTGTGATGTAAAACATTTAACTTCAGTCTTCACAATTATAATCCAGAATAATCCCCATAATCTTCCAGAATAATCACAATCAGTCCAAATAGAGCTATTCAAGCTATCTGGGGAAATTGGATTCATATATCACAGCTAAATAAAATATTGCAATGTCAAAATTGTCCAATATCGTGCAGCCTGTATACTGTAAACTACTTCTTTTTGTAAACAAATAATTAGTGAAACAGTTGGCACTCATGATTTTGAACATTAAACAGAAGTATGACTTTATTTTTTTATTCGGTTTTATGTAAAATGCCTGAACATTTGGCTCTAAAAATGTCCTAACATTTGGTAATGACTTCTGGTTAAGCTGTCGCTTTGATTGTAATGACCCAGATCAAGTTTAGTATGCATTTTTAGTTTCTGACTTTGCTATTTTTTTATTTGTTTATTTTCATTTCAATTTTAGTTTTTGTAATTGTTTGTTTATATTTTATTTACTGGCACTTACATTTGTTTTCTCATTTTTATTGATTTTCCTACTTAAATTTTTTAGGTTTTACATCAGTGCTTAAGCTTTAAACTGTCTTTTTTTATTATTCCAAGGCAACTTTTTAAATGCTCAAATAATATACCTATTTGATTGTATTTATTTTATTTTTTTTGTAATTAGAGCAAATTATTAAATGGTTTTAGTCCACAACAACCTTGTGTTTTAATGTTTGTGATACATCCATGGTACAAGATTTTCTCACACTCACTTTTTTTTTTTAAATCTCAACCTTTACGAAGCACAAAAGAAGAGGTTTTGAAGAATGTTGCTAACCAAATTGTTTTGGACCCAATTGACTTTAATTTTATGGAGATTTCTCAAAATATCCTCTTTTGTATTCCACAGAAAAAAAAAGTCAATCATAAAGGTTGGGAACGGCATGAGGGTGAGTACAAAACAAATGTGTGAACTACTCCTTTATTCATCATATGCCTTAGAGTTTGCTAGTTATTCCCACACTGACAAAGAAACACAGATAGAAGCAAACATGCAGCTGTTTAGCAGAAAAAAAGCCTTATGTTATAATACAGTGATCTAATCCTGCGAGTTAATAACCTTTATCTGTAGTAATTGCAGCCGGCTAAATGCTCTAATTCTGTAGAACAGATGTCCCAGAGGCTCAGAGTTGCTTCACCAGACCAACGGCCATGTTACAGGCGTGTGTGTTGGGGAAACAGCGCCTTTTTTTCCAACTGTATTAAATCAAAGCAGACCATATGCTCCAACACACGCAACAAATCCACGCGCAAGCAACCAACCAATGTTGTTGTTTTTTCTCCCACTGTTGGTCAAGGGCTTGCTAAATATTACCTTAGCCCAATATATATATATATACACACACACACACACACACAGATAAAAGGAGCTCTGTCTCTCCTGTGTGAAATGTTTGGCATTAGCAGTAAGTGTGTTTCAGCCTTCATAAATCAGCTCTTCCAGCTGCTTTCTGTTTTCTCTGTGAAAGGCTTGCAAACGTTGGGATGCTCCAGCGAGCGACTATGCTGAATATAAAATGTCAATGTTTTTGAACAGGTGCTGTGATGCAAGGTCCTGATGTTTTTATTTCCAGTGCGCGAGTGCATGGGGAGGAGGGATACAAACCGTGTGTGTGTGTGTGTGTGTGTGTGTGTGTGTGTGTGTGTGTGTGTGTGTGTGTGTGTGTGTGTGTGTGTGTGTGTGTGTGTGTGTGTGTGTGTGGTGTGTGTGTGGTGTGTGTGTTTTAACGTGGCGGAGGGGGGAGGCAAAACGAGTGTCTAAAGGGAGTTCATGTTTGGATTCATTTCTAAAGAGCAAAACAAGTGGCTGTGAAAGCGGCCCATTGCTTAACTTGCATGCTGCCCCCCCCCCCCCCCTCATTCCCCTTCACTGTTTATGACAGCAGTAGTGGTTTTTTAAATATATCATCAGCGTTAATTCCAGGTGACGCATTAATCTTGGGTTTGTTTCTGCCGCGATGGCTGGATGCTGTTTCTTCATTTATTGCGCGCCTTTTTTTATTCACTTGCTCTCTCATGCATTCATGATTTATTTCCTTCCTTTTCTTTTCTTTTGTCTATTTTCTGCTTCCCCCAGAGTGTGTTACTGTGTGAATGCCTGTAAAGAGGGCTGCGGGTCCGCTGAGAGTTGGTGGAGGTTAGTCAGCATTACAGCTGTAAATCCAGCTGTTCCCTTTCTAGCATCTCCTTGTTTTCTGCCTCCGATGCCAACAGCACACCTACAGTATACAAGGCTTGCCTGAAAAACTCCCCTTTTTGACTCAATTATTGCGTGCTCTGATCACATCATGCTCTTTAGCAGTGTTTCCCAACTGTTTTTGTTTGGTTTTGAGATCTGTTAGGGCTCCCCAAGCACCTCTTTATTAACGCCAAACAATATATATATATATATATATATATATATATATATATATATATATATACAATCTGTTTGTTAGAGTTTTTTTATAATGAAGAAAATTCTCCAAAAAATAGTACTTAATTTGTTCCATTAGTACTCAATGTGCATCATGTTAGTGTATAAAAATCATGGTATGTATGAATGGCATTTTTAATACCATATTTTTAAGCCATGCATTATTGTAAGTCACACTGACAAAATTGAATGAGAATTCATATACAAGTTATTATATAATATTATTCAGAGAAAATGCAGATTAGGCTACTAACAGCTATGAATGAAACAAAAAGTTTATTACATTACATTATAAGTTAATTACATTACTCATTGAATAAAAAGGGAAAAACTAAGTATAAAACAGCCAGAATGTAAAACATTAAGCTAAAAAGAAAAGAAAAGCACAGTGTAGAAATGTGCAATACAATTACTGAGTTATTTTTTTCTTTCAGAACCACAAATAACATGGCCAGACACATTGTAAAATCTTCCAGTGCTATGCTTTAAACCTGTTCAAGTAGCCATCGTGGTAGTTTTGGTTGGGAATCACTGCTTTAAACCTCATGATGCTTACAGTGACTTATGTGTGTCCTTAAAAAAATTGACTGACCCCATGACAAACTGCTGTCCATTCCCAGTGCCAGCCCAGTATGTGTGATGCATGTGATTGTTTTGATGCGAGCCATTCCATTAGCTAGCTGAAAAAGTGACTGGCTGCATAAGAGGATGCAAATGACAGTAATAAATCCAGCAATGATATGAAGGCAGTGCCTCTTAAAGCACCAGAGCAGCTTACTTAATGAGTTTGATAATTGGCTTTCTGCTGGCTACGTCTCCCTTTTTCTCCTTACACCTCCCTCTCTTTCTCTGTTTTTCCTTAGCGTTTACTGTGCTTCATAGCAGGTACAGCCAACCAAATGGAACAAAATACTTTAAATGCTAGCTTAAATCATGAATTAAAGTCCCTTAACATTGGAAATGACAGGCATAGATTTTCCTTTTTAAGATAACATAAGATAGCAGTAACAATTGTTCAAATCTGCAGATGTTTACAGACAAGTCTCATTCAATCCAAGTGGCTTTTGCATTGTTTAGTGTGTAAATCCATGTGATTACCTTATACCTATTAGGACATTTGAATGAGGATTTATCTTTTGTGCAAAAATCTATAACTGCAAGATATAGCACTTTGGGTTTAAGAGAAGCACATTATAAATAAACTGCAGTATTATTTTGTTGTTTTGCTACTGAAAAGACTGGATTTTGCCATAAAAATTGAATTAGAAAATTCGAAACCACATTTAAAGCGATTGTTTACCCAAAAATAAAAACTTAACTGTAACCCTAGTTTTAGAGTTCACCTTTACAACTGATATATGAATAATATATAATTGGCAAGGTTTAGTTTATATTTACCGGTTTAAAAGCACAGAATTGAAAAAAATCACAGAATTAAAAAATATTATTGCAACTTTTCATCTCACAATTCTGACTTGGTTTCACTTCTGCGATTCGGACTTTGCTTTCAGAGTGCTAAGCTTGTCACGAAATTCAGACTTTTTATTTCTAGAATTCTGACTACTCACAATTTATACTTTTGTTTTTCTCCAAATTCTGAGTTTGCATCACACACTTCTGGCGCAATTCTGAGTTTGCTTCATGCAAGTCTACCTTTTTTAAACAAAACAAAAGAATTTACCTCACAAAGTTCAGACTTCTCAGAATTTTAAGATTATATCAAAAATTCTTTATAGTTTTCAGTCACATGACCTGTACGGAGACTGGCGAGCAAAATAAAACAACCAATGGGTCGTAATAGCAGCTACACTGAGATCTTAGAAACGCAGAACAAAATTCCAGAAAAGTTTCGAGTTATGAACATTTGTCTCACATATCAACAATACAAAACAGAGATATGATCACAAATTATAAATTGTGGACAATTACGATCCATATACTGCAACCGCAGTCGTTTTCAGTCATTTAAAATCCTTATGTCCATGTCAGAGCTCAAATTCGGCGATTTGTAAATCTATCTTTTGGAAATTCCTCAGCGATTTAGCCATTATTGACGCATTATAGCTCGTAAGTGTCTGCTTTTATATTTGCCGTCAGTTTCTTTTGCTTAGATTAATATTTGCTGGTAGGTAAAATCTATTTGTTCACTTTTGCTATTTATACTTTGAGTTGGCATTTCAATTTATACTTTAATTGCACTTAACCTGCTAATTAGAATAGAAGCTGTATAAAAGCATGATGTACAGATGTACTGACAGTTATAGATTGTTATGGGTCAATACTGCTACCATTCTCCACAAAATCCATAAATCTCTCCCTTCTGGTTGTTCTTTGTCTAAGGGAATTCTGTAGATATATATATATTCAATTCAATTCAATTCAAGTTTATTTATATAGCGCTTTTTACAATGTAGATTGTGTCAAAGCAGCTTAACAAGTTCAATTAAAGTCCACATTTTTGAGTTTAGTTCAGTTCAGTTCAGTTATATACAATATTGACTTCTGAGTAAAGTTTACGTCTTGCATTTCTGATCCTTCCCCCTTCAGATTTCTAAGGCTACATTCCTCAACGTCACATTCAGATTTGTTTCTACAGCAGATTGTTCTACAGCAAAAAGCTTCCACATGGCAGAAACAGGCTTCCAGTCATTTTTCTGAATCACGTTCTGTCTTCAGAAGAAACACAAACATGTTTTTTTCTTTAAATCAGTTGGGCTTAGTGTTGTTTTGCACACTTTCAACTTTCGTTCTATAGAAAAAACACTTCAAAATACTTCCACAGAAGAAACAAAGACTTCCATGTTCGCAGTTGGTGAGGAAGACAGAATAGCGAACTCCCCCTTTAAATGTATTGTTTTCTAATTAAAGACAGCTTTCCCATGTCTCCCCTCGCATTCCCACCGAACATGGCCCATCACATATCATTTCTGAAGCGATAACATGCGGATATGCGAGAAATCCATTGTGACACAAGGACAGGCTACGGAGACACTTGTCATGATGTCTTTGCTTGAGATTTTCACAATCGTTCACGAGCCCACACACACACGACTGCCCTAAATGCATGCTGACTTCAGCGTTGGAAAGATGTCAGCGTTCAGGATGATTCAGTGCCCCAGCGGAGCGACTGTGACACCGTTTCACTCAGCTGGGCTCGTGTAGCTGGTATTGTGGGGTTTGTTTTCCACCATCTGGAGGAATGTACCTGCGGTAAAAGGGAGAACAATGCTCCCTCTGTTCTTCCTGCGAGTGCTTTCGGGGCAGAACTTCTAAGAGAGACTGGTTTTGTTATCATTCCTCGCTGTTCTCCTGTGACGGGCGTTACGAGGGCGCGCAGAGGGTGCAAACCTGACAGTGAGATCTTAGGACGGGGCGAGAGAAGTGCGAAAATCACACCTTGCCAATTGAGCATGATCTCATCTGCATTTGAATGGTTTTCCAGCTGGTAAGCGCAGCCTTGGGGCAATGATGGCTGCTGAAACAACAGTGAGAGAAGCTGCTGAGAGCATTTACTGTCTGACAATAGCCTTAATGCTTTGCTTTAAGCTTTTCAGCTTTAGGATGTTAATGCAGCCGAGGAATACTTCACTTTTTATTTTTCTGGTTTTCTTTTTTTTAATTCCTTACAAATATTTAGTTGCACACGCAGTTTACATTAGGGCTGTGTAAATAATCGAAATCAAATCATAATCACGATTTGAAACATTGCGAATAGCAGATTGCAGAACACTAAAAAATTATTTGTGTTGGGACAACATGAAGGAATTGAGTTAACTTATATATATTTTTTTTAATTTAAGAGGATTGAACAGAACAATTAAGTTATTGCCAAAAAAAGTGTAAGAATTGTGTTGTTTCAGCTCATTTTAAATGAGTAGTTTGAACAAACATACATTTTTTTGAGTGAAGGCTACGATATGAATGCGATTAAAACACTCTCGTTCTGCCCAAGCAGCATTGCCTAAACCAAACGCATCTACCACCCTCATTAAAAAACATATATAATGTCTACACACATAGTATAGGCTATATTTATATAGAAAGCTAAAAAAATAGGGTTAGGTTTTGGGTTAGAGTTAATCTTCCCCTAATCACATAGCCCTAGTTTACATTGCTAATTGTGTTCCTATTTATTGGACATTTCCGTCCACCGTACTTTATGTGGCAGCGCACAATATGTAAGAGTTATATGTGGTTTGTTAGTCACCCAAAGCATCTTGTTCTGTTTTGGGCATGGCTGATGGTAGCAACTTGGCATTGGCTTCTGCAGTGAGAAGTAAACAATGAATCACCAGCAGCAGTAGTTTGAGAATTTCCCACTGCTGTAAAAGCCATCAAACTCCACATTCCAGGACGACATGAATGCATGTTACTGCTTTTATAACCTGCAGGAGAATTTTGTGTGGGGTTTTGTTTGCTGAGACTGCTGTGGTGCGATTGCTCATACTGTCCATCGGGTGGCAGAGTGAGAGACTGCTGTCGTGTAAACGTGCCTTCTCGCATGGCAGACACTGGCAGCTTGAGCTAATGGATCTGGACAGCAGAGCTTAAAGCAACGTCTTCCATTCACTTCCTTTTTGTTGTACCCTTTTAGAATCAGTGGCATTACAGAAAGAGATCCAAGTGTGAGCTTTTAAAAATCTAAACATTTACCTTCACAAATGTGTCAAATGTATTTATACTGAATTGTTTTACTGCTTCTGATCTAAACATTTACTTCTGATAAATGTACTTTTTTTCATTTTATTTATTCACCTTTTTTATAGTTATTTCACAAGATACTAAAAGTCAGCTTAAAGAGAAATGTAAAAGCTTAACTAGGTTAACTATGCAAGATAGGTTAATTAAGCATGTCGTTGGACCAGTGTTTTTTTTTCTGTAGCAAAAAAATGATTTCCTAAAGGGGCCAATACTATTGACCTTTCAATACAGTTACAATTTCAATTGCTTTCAATACATTTAAAAGCTGCTTTTATTCCAGCCAAACTAAAATAAATAATACTTTCTCCAGAAGAAAGAAAATACTATAGGATAATCCCAAATATTTGAAAAAGGAACAATTTAATTGTATATATATTTACACTTCATGAGAAAAAGAAGCGTTTTTCTTTAAGATGTTAATACAGGAGAGGAATGTCCCTTTTCTTCTCTCTTTTTTGTATTTCCAAGCAAATAATTGTAATCTTATAGGTTACATTGTCAGCTGTGTCACAATTTATTAGAAATTTCTGTCCACTATTACAGATGTAATAGTGCAGTGCAGTGCAAAATGTATTAAACGTATATGCAAATCTTTTTATTTTTTTAAATAAAGTTTTCAAATTTTAAACAAGTTTGTAACTAGACTGTAAGATTTTTAATTTTTTAATTTTAAATTAGGCGTTTTTGTTTAACTTGCTAAATAGCACAAGTGAGGGCTTTTAATATGTGTGCAATCAGGGGGTGAGTGAAGTAGCACCTGGGGAGGCTTGAGTGTGTGTGTTTATACCTCTGTTTCCAGCTTGAGAGAGCAGAAAGGGAGGGGTTTCTGCCCTGATAGACTATTTACAACCGGCAAACAAAGGGAAAATTCACAGGGTCCACACAGGAGCTTCACAGCTACTTAAAAATCTCGAACCACTCGCTTATGAATCTGGCCAAGCGCTTCTGTTTATTTTCAGAAGTAACTACTCATTTAGATTCGACTACGAGTTTACGCACAAAGCTGAAAACTAGTCAGACCATCAGGGCGGTTTGCCACTCGTCTCTCAGCGAGCTCTGTGCTGTGTAATTACGTGAGAAGAAAGACACATAGACCTCCCTTTCGCATTCCTTGATCTAATTTGTTTGCCCGGTGACAGCAACACATCTGGAATCGTGGCTGCTTATGTTGCTTTTTCCTAATGTGATGGTTTTTGAATTGAACTGTCCCTTGAAAGATGGATTTTTACGAGTTTGTGTAGCTTGGCAATACGATAAATAACCTCGGCGAAGTGTCGCAGGCTTTTGAGGTTTTCGCGAGTCTGCCAAATATGGATGAATGGCAAAGTAAACAATATAACTATGCAGAGCTCGCCACAGGGCAATCTCTCAATGAAATTGAGCGTTCCCGCCTCACATCAAAAGGTTTTGCTTTCGTCTTGAGCTGTTTATAATGTCAAATAAAGGGTTTGGAAGACAGTTATCTCCTTAACTACTGTTTAAAAGCAGAACCTTGTAATGTTTTAGCATGTCACACTTGTCAGAAATCACATATTACGTCGGAATCCCTTGATGTGATGATATAAGTATTGTTTGTGGTGTACTGTAGTAAGCCAATCACAACTTTAATCCAACAATGTGTAACGCTGTTCTTATTTTTGAGGTCTAAAATGACTGAATTTGCTTCAGCCAAACGTTTGTGCCAATTTAGCAAGGAATACGAATGTCTCTGGGATTTAGTTTAAAGCCTGAGTAAACAATGCTGACGTTTTCAACATTACTGACAAACACTGCGATGTGAACGATCTGCTTAGAATGCTGTTCCAGTGTTTTACATTGGATATGCTGTAATACTAGTAACTGAATCATTCAAGCAGTAGAAGAGCGCAGCTGAATCTCATTATTAGGATTTATTGTTTTACTGTTCTTTGTTTTTGTTTTACATATAATACTAGACTAATCAAGACTTGTCACAGCATCTACATATTATTGCTTCTCTGGTGGTTCGCTTCAGTAGAAATATATGGGTAAAAAAATCTGCTGAAAGAATGTAAATGAAATATCCTAGCTTTGCAATAGACTGAAAAATACACCACCAAAAACAGGGGATGACGAGCCAAAGCTCATTGCAAACAGCTTGTCCACAATCTGACATACACATATAGCCAAAAATAGCCTAGTGATTAAGTGTGCTAACATATCGCACAGAGATGCTCACGGTGACCCGGGTTTAAGTCCTGGCTCGAGGTCCTTTGACGATCCTTCGCCTCTCTCTCTGCTCCCAATACTTTTCCGTCTGTAATCTCCACTGTCCTACACTAAAGGTGGAAAAACCCTCAAATGTAATTATTTGGAAACATCAAAAGCTTGTAGTTTGTCACTTCCACCTAAACGGATCAACATTTTTTTTTTTTTACATCACCTCATTCTTTCTCATTAAATCTTGACCAATCAAATGCTCTCTAGTATCTGACATGCTCCACCCCCTTCAAGACGCTTTTCATTTGATGCGCTTGAGCTCAACCACTCTCACTGGCAGAGCTGTGATAAAAATGAAGCGCTATTGGCTGTTTTTTTTAAAGAGGGGAGAGGCTACTCTATGTCCCACCCCTTTAATTTTTGAGTTGATATTACATCAAACATTGAATAAAAAAGGCACAACTCAAAGCCCTTCACGGGACCTTTAATGTACTGGTAATGTTAATTTTAACTTTTACTATAGCAATCTCTTTGCGTTAAAATCGCTTTTTTCTTTATGTTGTACAATCAAAACTTCCCATTGATCACTGTGTACTTTGGCACGTTAGTGACCGTAAAAGCACTCTTTGCTTTTATTTTGTGGGTCATTGTTGAATAGGATGAAGCACATCCTGTAAGATTCAGACATTTTTTACAGTCAAAGGGCATTTGGTTACAGCCATTGTGTGATTCTTTTTTTTTTTGTGCTTGTTTGCAGTCTCAAAACTTGTAAAATAGTCTCATCTTGAAAGCTTCAGAATGCTAAAATGGCACCTAGCAAATTGAAGTCAAGGTTTTTCGTCTGCTAGTAGAGAAAGGCTGTCAGCTGATGGAGTGTGTGTGAGTTTGTATGAAGGGAAAGTAAATGGGGGTGGAAGTGGCTGGTGTCTGTTGAAGGGAAGCACGAGTGTTTGTTCCCGATGACAGGCATCAGAGTGTGAATATGACCTCTGGTGGAGAAAAAAGCGGGCGAGAAAAAGAAAAAGGCAACAGCGGCTGAGATCAACCTCTACTTTCAGTCACTCCGGACTGCTGTTATTTTTATTACTTTGAAAACGCGCTGTTTCGGGGTGGTATCGTTTTCTCAGAGACACTGGAAAGTACGCCGTTTTTATAAGTAGTGGAATAAATCCCGTCCATCTCTGGAATGGTGTGAAAGATTATGTTTAATTTCTTCACGCTGTTTTTACTGCTTGATAACTCGCTGAACCTTATACCAGTGAACATTTGCTTTTGAATGCGTTTTCTTTCTTTTTTTTCGGCCTCCCTTCCGCTTGTCTGCTGATCCCTGGTGAATGCATTAAATGAAGTTACTAGATATGAGTGCTTAAGGGGCCAGGGCCTCCCAGGCTTTGCCAAAGCGCTCTGAAGCTTGGCTCACTCAACCATGTCATCTTTTCTTTCTAGTCTTTTTTTCTCGTGTGTTGTCTCAGCTACTGGCTGACTTATTAGTATGGCAGGTCATTTTAAGTCTTCAGATACCTGCAATGAAAGACAGTCTGGCAGGAGGACGCGAAATAAATCAGTCATCTACATCTGATTTCTTTGGTAAAATTCAGCAAATCGGTAAGCCTAATTCTTTTACATCTTTCATTTTTAAATTTTGAAATATAGAAAAATATATTATTCATAAATTCTGGAAACAATATGGGTTCAGTATATGTTAAGCTTATTCAAAATCATTTGAGTTCCACAAAAATCCTCCAAACTCGGGCCCCATTCGTTTCAGTGTTCACTGAATTTAAAGTCCACGTTAACAGAAGTTGCTGCAGACTTCTATTTTAGTGTGACATATTTCTAAATTAAACTAAATCCCCTCTTTTACTCGCAACAAACAAATTGCTGAAGAGTGTGGTTAAACATTACGCCCAAGCCGTCAAACTGATGTCATCAGAGAAGGATTCCGGATTCCTGCCATTCTGGAGCGGAAGCAATTGGCTAGATTTTGATTAATGATGTCTTAAAACCAACATACAAACAAACAAAAAAAACTGTGGTTTAACTTGCATGGATTAATTGCTCACATTAAGACTAACAATGTGCTCTTGCAAAATAAACATTGTGCATTTTGATTTCATTGGACTTTAAGATATCCATTGACCTTTTTCTTGTTTGTCTCGCCTAAAATGACCAAATTTGCTCAAGCTTTTCAATATTTGCTGAATTATTATGCTCTTTTGCAGTGAAAATCCACCAAAGATGTACTGAGGTAATTGGTGTTAGTGATAATTAAAAGTACATTTAAAAGGTGTACAAACATTCACATATCTATTATGAGATGCTTTCTAACCTCTCTCATTTAAGTTTTTTTTATTATTATGTTGTTATTGAGAGTCCATATTTACTTTTTTTTTTACTTAAATGCTACTGTTAATCATGCTACCATTAATCATGTATTACAAAACTTAATTTAAACCCTAAACAAAAAACATTTTAGGATTACACAACAAGTACATTTTTATGCACTCCTAAAATGTTTCTTTTTTCAAACTCACTTCGTGTTTATCTTATCCTCCGAAAAATGTTGATGTTGAAGATGTTGTCATCATTAACTCGCCCTTTACTTGTTCCAAACCTATTTATGTTTCTTTCTTCTGTTGAACACACAAGAAGATATTTTGAAAAATGCTGTGACCCATTGACTTCCATAGGAATTTAGTCAATTTTCCATAGTAAACTATTGAGATCGATAGGTCCCAGCGACCAGCATTCTTCAAAATATCTTCTTTTATGTTCAACAGAATAAAAAAAAAAACAAACTCAAAAATGTTTACAACCGAGAATAAATTATGAGGGGATTTTAATTTTGGGGTGAACTATTGGGTGATTATAAGTGATCTCTGCACTAAAATCATGTGAACATATTGTTTACATCTTGTAGCTATACTATTGAAGCCAAGTATTTTATGGTTGCATTTCTTTATAAATGCACTTCTATTTTTCACAACTCGAACGAACGAGTTGAATTCATTCTTTCAAATGCTGTCGATTGAGCTTAACTCTTATTGAACTCGGAATATTCCTTGAATTTTTGTCATCTCAAGTTGAAATCTTGAATAATACAGTGGTGTGAAGGGGTCAGGGTACAGTAGCTGAGGCATTGTGATGGCTATTGAATGCAGAGCAGAACTGAATAGACATAGTCAGCTTCCTAGATACATGCTTAGGCCTGTAGAATGCAGAATGCTTTGCTTGTAACTGCACCGGTTGTCTCCTTTCATTATCGCTTAATGGTGCCCAACTTGACAGGGCCATGTGATAAACAGAGGAGCTGTGAAATCCTGGAGGTGGAGTTCTCGTCTGGCTGATAATGGGATCTCATCTGCTGTTGCGAATGCCTGCGGAACAGCCATCTGAGTGCATGAAATGCAAAGCATTCACAATTTTGGTTGCCTTTCCAGTCTCGTAAAGCAACTTGAACGGCTTACATTTCCTCCGAATACACAGCTCGTGCTTGATAAATCTGTCTGAGCTCTCAGCATGCATTAGTTGAAAATTTATTAGAGCCATCAGAGGGGTTTTGATTATGTTGCCGAGTGCATTTGGTGAAATAGCGTTCGAATGCGTTTGCGTGTTATTAG
Source organism: Danio choprae (assembly GCA_903798125.1). NCBI lineage: Eukaryota > Metazoa > Chordata > Actinopteri > Cypriniformes > Danionidae > Danio > Danio choprae. Next base: position 997,969 of record CAIGQW010000317.1, on the reverse strand, counting down.
CTTTACCGCATCGATCATGAGCATCAGTCATCCAGAAGAAAGGTTTGTTTGCAAATAACATCCCCATGATTTAATATTCGTCGCACGAGCACAATCCATACATTGTTCAGGCATTCCCCACATGGCCCGTGAACACGCACCTTCCGTCCTGATTCATTTCTGAGCGCTAATTAACTGTCTGCCACCATGTCAAACGCATTGTTGTGTATTTTTCTCACGAACCAGTAGCTAATCTCCTATTGGCTGATAGCAATGATTGGTATCTCTCTGAAAAGTGCATTCTCTAAATATCTTCCCTGTGCACAGTGAGGATCTCGCATAAGCAAGTGACTCAGGTTTCCTGTTGGGCACATTGTAAGTGCTATCAGGGCGGCTCGGGGAGATAAATATGGATGCACTTGAGTAAATGTAATAAATACGCCTGAATGTGAAGCTCAAACGCTTTCCAAGAGGGGAGGAGGTAGCCTGCTGGGGTGTGTGTGTGTGTGTGTGTGTGTGTGTGTGTGTGTGTGTGCGTGTGCGTGTGCGTGTGGGTGCATGGCAGAGCTAAGGATTGTCAGGAGAAACAGAAGTCACACTGTCTCTGGCTCCCCTGGAGCTGGAAAGCGTTTGCCAGCACTGGGATCACTAGGGACACCTCCTCCTTTTGAAAACCTGACAGGCTACATGGTTTGCAGCACAATAAAGGGCCCGCAGTACACCAAACTCACTTCCTATTGATCTTAGCTGCCTCCGCAAATATAACGTTGGTGAAGAGAAAATCCTTCTTACATTTTTTTCCCTTTCTTTTTGTCTGTGTGTATGCATGTGTGTTGATTTATTAGATGTTGAGGTATCGTACAATGTAACATTTGATTAGTAGTATTTAAATCAGTGACATAACTGGAATCACTGTTGTTATGTTGTTATGTCCGAGTTTATTATGCAATTCATATAATCAAGTACTGCCATGATGAACATGTTTACTAGTTGAACATAGTTTTTGACCTGAAAGCTAGTTAAAGTTAAAAGAAAAGAAAGGAAGTGGGTTAAATTGCTGGAAAACAAATATGCGGCAAGCTATTTTTCTGTCATGTATTTATAGATTGCGTTATATATTATGCATTTATTTATACAAATTTTATACCAAGACAAAAAAAAATCCTATTTTAGGCCTTTTATATGTAGAGAGCATTTAAAATGCATTCAAATTAAGTAAATGTTTTAAATAACTTATGGAAATTGAATGTCAAAATATGGGTGAAATATTGTTCCATCATTGTTCAGTGTAACATTCTTTTATATATTTTGATAAGTAATAAGTTATCATGCCAAGTAATTATATTTTAAATCAAAAACTCTTTGCTGACAATTTGGTAAAAGCAAGTCTGAAGAATAAAAAAATAAAAACATTTTTTGATTTTCTAAATTTCCCCCCAAAAAACCTATTTTAGACTGCATGATGTCTCATGTATATCAGGGTAAAATTGTGTTTTTTCCCCCCCTTGTTTGGCTCAGAAAGAAACATTCAGCATTTTAATGTAAAAGGGGAAAAATTAAAGTGAATTGAGATTTGACCCATTTATACAAGGTTACTTATTTCAACAGCACATTGGCGTTTCTTATAAAATGCACATTTTGGCTCTAAAGCATGTTTATTCATAACTCATGAATTAGTAAAGATATTTTTCCTTGAAAAATATGTTTGCAAATGCATATTCAAATGTGTATTGAAGATGCAAGGAAAGCATTTTAGTAATTGATTAGACCACTTGACATTTTCAGAATCATTAAATCAAATATTTGCAGAAAACTGAATAAAAGATCTTACAAAATGTCCGAAATCACCAAGAATGTTTCAGCTATTTCTTTAAATGTCTGGTAGCTTTACAACACTGCTGATGCTTTTCAGTAATCAAATGATTTGCTGTTCTGTATGGAAACACAAAATCAGCTCTAGTTCTCAACAGCAACAAAGAATGCACGTTTTTTTTAAATGCACAATTGTGAATACATGCTGTTTCCACATTGGGGGGGGGGGGGGGGGGGACGGAGTAATTAATTCATTATGTGAATATGCAAATGCGAATGGGAGCACCAACGCACAATGTATGTGTCATTTTCACTGGTTGTTTTGTTCTCAGCCCCCCCCAATCATTTGGCAACGAAGCACGGCAATAAAAACTGGGCGTTCATTATTATTGGACACAGGAAAAATCAATAGCCGGAATCTGTTCTTGATTTGAACGGTAGGATCTTGCTTTTTGGCGTGTTTTCAGTGATGATCTATTTGTTGTTTTCTGTTAGCTGCTGGAGGTGGGGTCGTCCGCGTGGACATTAATATTCTGTGTGAATCTGGACTCAACGTCTTGCTTACCGATGCAGTTTCTTTACCGACCGTGTATCCCCACGGTTTATGATCAATCACGACTCCCGTCCGATCGCTTGTCGTCGGTGATCATTAAAATCCAGTCCGTGTTTTTGTTTTGGCCGCTTTTTAGAAGTGGTGAGTGTGTGGTGGAGGGGAGGGGGGGTAATTCTCCTTCACTAGTGTCTGGATAAAGAAAGACTAGGTCAGCCATGTGGATGCGTCTGTTGAACAGCTGAAGAGGAGGAGGAGGGGGTTCAGAAACAGAAAGAGAGCGAGAACGAACGAACGTGCTGTGTGTGTATATGAAAGAAAGCGCGAGGAAGAGAGCGAGGGAGCGCGTGAGTGTGAGCGCGCACGCGTGTGTGAAAAAGGAAGCGGAGTCTGTAAACGCCGAACTCACTGATTTCCTACCCTCCACAAACTCAAGCTTCACGGAGTTATCACACGGCGAAAGGGAGGAGGGGGAACCGCATACGTTCAAAAAACCGAGTCCCCGGGCGGTCCGAATGCGAATAAATTAGTAAAGCGAGGTCGTCTTTTGTTGAGGCATTTGCCCCGTTTCTCCTCTGTATGGACAGCGACTCTCTCAGGATAAAGTATCTGCGCGATAGTGCTCAGCCCTCGGCTTCTTGGATTTTGGCCCAGGCCGAGAAGTTCGGCGGGGTCATTTTCGGCGAACAGACGTGGAATTGTGTTTGAAGTTGTTTGCAGCAGGCCGATAGGAACTTAGATCATCATACTGGCGGGTGAGTAGTGCCTTGGCGACATTGGCTGTGTACAAAAAGAGAGAAGACAGAGGGAGTTTAGAGGGCTTGAGTGGGTGGGAAGGTAAATGGGGGGGATTGAGATGGAATGTTGGCAATTGCTACAGGCTCAGAAGTTGAAAGCAGCAGCTTGTTTTTTTTTATTGCATGTTTTTGCTTTCGCTGTTGAAAGAGACAAGCGGTGTGTAATCTTTTTAGGATGCTTCATGACTTTCTAGTAAGTAGTCTATCAAGTTTCAGCCTTGCAACTGCCATAGTTCTGCTGTGTTTGTTTCCATTTTATTAAGTGAGGAACTCAAGCATTAAGTAAATTATTAATGCTTGGGTAGCAGGATAAATGGTGCATTTAGAGTTGGAGGTGCTGAGGATCTTTAATACATTAAAGCATGCTGTTTAGCATTATCAGACACCATCACAGCAGTGTATTTTCTGTGACCCCAACCCTCTGTACTTTTCCTTCACATGGTGGAAGGGACCTTTTGTTTACTGAAAACCCTGGGAGCAGGGGAGGAGAGCTTTTTGGTAGACCTGCCTGACCAGTTGGAGTCTGCTATGGGACGGCCAAGTCTGCCTAACTTCCCTTTGTTAACTTGAAACGCATGAACCCTGGCCCGTGATGGGAACAAATATGGCCGGTTATGGGTGGTGAAATGCAGGGGGTTCACAGTTAAAATAACAGTTTAAACATCATTGGTTTTAACAATAATGCCATAAAAACCATTTTTGCTTTCCAATTAACCATTGGGTACCTTTATTTTTGTTTGTATAACACAAAACACAATTTGTTTTAAAAATAAAGGTTTAAAAAAAACTCATCACATTAATGCCATGTTGGGTTCTTAAAAAAACATTTGTTATATTTAGTTTTTCTCAGTAAATAGTTAATTAATAAACATATTTGTCTAAAAATAAAACTTCCAAAAGCAGGCATGTCACATTACTGCCATTAAACAACCTTGTTGGGTTCCTGAAAAAACTTTTTTCTCCGTAAATAATTCGCTAAATCTTTGTCTAAGAATAAAGGTTCCACAAGGGTGTCTCTGCAGTGTCGTTTAAGAATCATTTTGTTTATTTATTTTCCCACACTGGCTTTTAGAAATAATGCCAAATAGCAATTTTGAGTCGCCAAATAACTGTACCTTTTTCTTTATAATAATAAACATTTAATAACGTACAGTCTTAACGTTTTTAACAAAAAAAAACTTTTTTCCGCTACGAAGGACCTTTTGTCTGGAAGTGTTTAGTTTAGTTTAAATGAAAGGTTCTTCATGGAGCAATCAATACAATTATAGAATTAGATAGATATTGATTTTTAAGAGTTTATAGAACCATTTTCCACTCTATATAACATTTCATACATTTGACAATTTGTCTTGGTGTAAAAGGTTCTTCCTGGAACCATCAATGCCACCTAAGAATCTTAATTTCTGGAAGAGTAAGTTAAAAAGACTTGTCTGAAACTGTTTTTGTTTCACAGCCTGCCTCTGCCTTATCTGATCTTGTTCTCCATGCTGTGCTTGTGGAGGAAGCATCTTGTATATCCTCTTTGCTTTATTGGTCATACTTAAATTTCATGTGACTGTTCAGTTCCTAGGGTTAGCATTAAAGGAGCCATGCCATGTTTTGCATATGTAAGAGATGTAGCTATTTGTGCTAAAACGGGCCTACTCTTTTGTGGTCAGAAGTGATCGTCCCATCCCCCAACATTGAGATGTTTCCTCTCCTCAGTTGTGTAGCGAGATGGTAATTGGTGTATCAAATGCTTTGTGGTGGTTAATCAGACTCTACTAGTAGTTTTATAGGTTACCCAAGCAGCAGAGAAATCCATGATCGCAACTCATGGTCACACAAATAAAGGGATTAAACGATGGAATTGACCAGTCTGGAGACATATAGACATCAGTAATCTGTAATCATAACAACTATGTACAGAGTATCTGTCCTAATCCTTTGGTTCATAGAAAATGGAGAGCGAGAGAGCAAGAAGAAAAGCTTTTATAAACCCCCGTTACACATGCCATGGCTTTGAGGGTAGCCTGAGGTGAAAGAAATCAAACATTTAGTGAAGCGTCTCCTGCAGAGGAACTAAAGACTACAGCAAGGAACAGAATGTTTTCATTGTCTTTTGTTACACTCAGGGAAACCTGTTTGAGCTAGATTACTTTAAAATACATGGACGGCCAGTTTAATATTTGAACACAGCCTGTTTGTAGCAGCCAACGTCTCCTGTTTAGATTCGAATGCTAATTAGTTAGTGCTAGGTGTTTCCAAACGTTCTTGTCATCTCAAGTGAATGACTGGGCTCTCTTGCTCATTTTTTTTTTTAATGACTTGTGGATGCTGTATGTTTTAATATCCTCGTTATTATACATCTGAGTGCCGGGCTTTCATTTGCAGTGTGTGGGTGTATGATTAACTGTGTCATCCTTCTCCCTTAACAACTGCTTGCCTCTTTGCTTGAGCAGCAGAGAATGGCTCTTAAATGTTTAATGCCTAAGCGCACAGTGACATTTAGCCTGTGTGTTTTCCCTGCAAAAAAAAAAAAAAATCCTTTTGCATTCAATTGAATTACCCACATCTCAGAGATGTTCTGTGTGTTATCCTCCACCTTAAAAGCATCAAACGGGCGATGGTCTGATCAAAGGCGGTGTGGCAGGGCTGACGGAGGGCTTTCTTCATGGAGTATGTTGTAGCGGATCAGTTGGTGTGCGGTGGCTGCTGAATGTTTGACGGGGCTTGGGCAGGCATGTTATTTAATCTGCTCGCATGATGGAACTGGCTGGTGTTACGCTGCATATCTATGAGAGAAGAGGCCTTAGCGCCGCTGCATCCTCAACGCAGACCTAGCTATGCTTAATGAATTGGACAAGGGGCAGAGGTAATTAACCTTGCATTTTGCAGGAAAACATTAAGCCAAATGCGTGATTGACTGGAAGCTCGGTCGTTTTAGAGAGATCTAAGAACAGCTCCGATTGTTTTGAATGCACGCCTCAAGCGTTTTCAGGTTGGGCTTTGTCTCGGCGAACTTGTAGGTAGACTCTCCTTTGTTTACAAGAATGTGTTGGCACTTTCCCCTTGATAATAGATACAGTAACCACAGGCGCCTGCTCATAGCCCTATAGTGACAAAGAGACCTGACACTGTCAAACTATAAACAGCCCAAGCAGCTGAGTCGTCTGAATGCTTCTGCAGCAGCAAGTACTAAGAGCAGATTGATATCTGTCTGCTAATAGGCTCGTCTTTGTTTGACTCATTCCTCAGGCTTTCACGGATACGTAGTATGGTGTTTCAGCAGCATTTTTTGTCTTATTTGTTGTTCTTTCTCGGTTTACCCTACCCACGCCAAAAGCTGGTTGATTTGCAGCCACTCAATTGGTCGATTTATGCGTTAAACATACATCTCAGGCTTGTTGATGTCAAATAAATGTAAACCTGAGGAGCGCTAGAAGTTAATGGGTTTAATTGAAACTGATATTCTTTTAATAAGCCCTAAAGCATCTGAGCCCTTTGCTCGAGATGTCTCGCACATGTTAAGCGAGAGGGGACATCTGGACCTGTTAATTCAGCACATGGTCATAAAGTGAGGTTGGGGGTCCCATAGGCCCCACTGTTTTCCTGCTCTGTTAGGGATGTCAGATGGAGTCTTTTATGCTTTTTTGCGCCCGCACACCCTTACTAGTATTCACTCTGTCCTTGTAGAGAAACATTCTCTGCGGTGATAAACATATTCTAAAAATGCAGTCCTTGCTCAAGTGCTTTCATCTTGAAAAGCATGTGTTAGGTTAGAAGCATTTCTCTCTTAGAAAGGATCCAAATTTCTTAGACTGCTGGAATGAAGGGTAAACTGTGACTGACGGTTCACCAACAATTCATAAACATCCTCATTTTTGCTGTATGTGTGTGTTATGGAAGTTCTGTCTTTGTTTTACTCCTTCACGTCATTCTTTTCTCAGTATTGTTTTCTTTTTCTTGAAGGAAATACTTACAACTTGCTCAACATTATGCTTCCCTTTTGGATATGCTTGTCTAGGTTAAGTGTCATTGTTTTTTGTATGTCACATGACCAACCACTGATTTAAAATGTGATGGCAAATGGTATTTAAAAGCATAGACAGCATTAGTGCTCACCTATTTTTCTGGAAGTATTTTTCCCATAGAGATTTTAAAAGTGTTTTTGTTAAAAGCGTTATAAGCCATGAACTAAACCGTTCAGCTGAGGTGAATCACAGGAACGTTGCATACTTTACTGCTTGAAATCTGCTATTAAACATTATTTAATGTAGATGAATTCAGCAAAGCATAAACAATCAATTAAGAAGCTGGGAAATCATGACAGGTCTGTCTTTAAAGAGTAGTAGTCATATAGATTACTTTCTATTAGAAATTTGTGCAAACTAGTATTTAGAGTAGTATTTTGCCTTTAATTATACTGTGGGAAGTTGACTGAAAGAAGGGCTTAACTAACCAGTTTACGGCTCCTTGTTTTGATGCTGAGTAGCAGAATCTAATCTCAGAGCTATCACAGTACTGTGATTAATTGTGGTGGGTGGAAAACTATTAAAGATCTCTGCTTTACAGTCACGCTACACTGTTACTGAGGGCCAAAGGATCCACATCTATCTAAAAAAACCTAAATGCTCTATTGTAAGCTGAGGATATTTAGAGAAATGCTGGTGACATAAAAAGCCAAGACAAGTCATCTCTATTCAGAAGCCAGACATGTTGACATTCCTGTAGAAGTATTGTTCATTTAAAAAGCATTTCATTTGGTAATGGACTAATCAGCTCTTTTGAAGCAGATAGCGATTACTTTTAGCTTCAGAGGCAAGGGATTTGTTTTGTTTTTAGTTTTTTTCCCCCAGGTGATAAGTTGTCTTTGTGTGTCACAATATGCATATTGTTCTTTACGAGGTAGGCCTGCTGTTGAATAATGGCAGCTTTGATGGATCAAGCTATATCTCTCTGAGATCAAATAAACCTTTAGTGCACTCTTACTGCTGGCAGAAGAAAACGGCACTCTAGACTTTCTCTTCTTGACTCATCCTGTTAGTGTATAAATAGTTTCATTATTAAGTAGTTTAATACATGCTGTTTCAGTGTACGTGTCCAGAAATGTATCAAGAGAAATGTGTGCATGAGGCAAAAGGTTAGTACTGAAGTTATATGCCTGTAATGAAAGACCATATGATGAAAATCATGTGCTTTACATTGAATGTGACTGACAGGATGGCCGAGGTGTGAACCTGTGAGCTCTTTTGGGGGTAGGGATACTTCCATGCCATGACGTCCCAGTTGTGCGCTAGTTTGACTGCATTTCAGATGTCTCCTATTTGCACCTTCTAGACTAGTCTCTCGGTTTTATGAAGAAGCGTTGAACTCATGACTCTGATCTGACACCTGCACCTCCATCGGTGATGTTAGATGCTGTTTACGCTAGTGTTTTCATTTTAAAATGGCTTCCAGTCAACATTGATGTTTTTATTACGTTTAAAAAAATCATCTCCATCCATATTATACAGCCTAAAATCCATCATACATGACCATTAATGCTCACTGGGCATGCATATATATATACATATATACATTCATACTAGCAGTCTACTGCTTGTGTAATGGTCATACAAGAGGGAAGTGACCAGTCAGAATGATACAAAATTGTCCAAGAAACCAGAATCAGAAAGTGATTGTGGATGGCTTTTAATATTTCAGAATATTACTGTACTGCTCACTGCATTGAACTAATTATTGGAGCCCTGGTAAACATAAGAGACGTATTTCTGAAACAATAATAGGGGGACGTTTACACAACACTGTTTCCACATTTGTGTGTTTTGACTGTACATTTCCACAACAACTGTGTTTTGGGCCCCTGAATTATTTATTAGGGTTAATTGGGAATAATTTTATAGCCAAAATTAGTTTAAGTATGCGTATACTCCAATAATAGTGCAAAAAGGACCAAGCAAATTCGCATGTACAACAGAAACTGTAGCGCTCATGATGTTCATGTTCTTAACTGGATTGCCCCAAATGGTGTTTTAGTTGTACACATTGCTGTTGGAAACTGTCTGTCTTAATCATAAACTTTTAAGTAGGCCAGCCCTAGCAGAGGGGTCAATAGCATGGCCCGTAGGGGATTGTGACTGACTTGTTTGACGTCAAAAGATCAGTTCTCTGAAGCAGCCTAATTAACCTTTTTACAGGAATTTCTTGTGCTTGTTTTCATTTTATAATGTATTGTTTGCTAACCTTTCCTCTGAAATCTGCCACGCTCGGTTACGTTTTCAAGACAGCTGCCGAAGGAGCAATAAACACGTTGTATTATTTTCAAAATAACTTCTATTTTGGGCCACAATATTATCGTATGAAAGAATTATCAATGGGATTGTTCAGAAAGAGAAATGAGCAACATGAACACGAATGCCTTTCACTTCTCATTATGGTGTTTGAGTTTGGCGAAAGACAAACACGCTTGCTCATGCCTGCCGGTCTGTGCTTTAAATTAAGTAATTGAGATCTTGTGCTTCGACATCTGAGTGTCTCATTTTGATCTCCATTTATGTTTCTTGGAGGTGAACAAAGCTGGTCGCAGGTCTCGCCACCTGCAAACCATTTTCACTTTTAGTCACTGAAGATGGAAATAAAAAGATTCTGGTGACTGGTTTGAAAGTTTCAAAGGCACTGTGTGACATGCTTGTACTTTCAGATCTTATTTTAGTGAGTAAACATTTAATACAAGTGTATCACAGCTTTATTTATGCATTAAATCTGCTGTTGGCTCTGAATTATACATTAGCCAGTAAATAATGCATCGGCCTCCATTCCTCAATGATTACTGGCCAGGATACAAATGGCGTGTTTGCTGATGATATACTCGTTGATCGTTTTAGCTAGTTCAGTATCTGCTCCAGAGGATATTTTGTGAGTGGATGCAATTTGAGGAAGTCATATGAAATCAGTTTAATTTTCATTTTGCCATAAAATGTAAATTCTGTTTTCTTCTTCTTTTTTGGAATATAAATTAATGGAGGAATCTAATGAATTTTAATCAGTAAATGGGTAAATTATTGCATCATGTGGAATGCATCAAGAGCTGAAATATATTTTTCTAGTTCTATTTTGTTCCAGTTAAATTTGAAAAATAGAAATAGGCTTATGCTACACTATAAAAATGCTGGGTTGTCATAATCCAATGTTGGGTCGTATATGGACAAACCAAACATTGGAATTTTATTTTTAAATGAAATTTAAATTACACTTTTTTTAACCCAATGGTTAGGTTCGCCCAAAATCCATTTTTGGGGGTTTCCATTATTCAAAATAACAAATCAAAATAATAAAATTTCTATTTGAATATATTTTCTAAATTGAACGCAGTTTGCGTAATGGACACGTTAGTGGGTGTGTTTTTTTTAAAGATATATTTTAATCTCCTGGATCATAAAAATTTAAATGGATCATAACTAAAATGGATGTTGGTATGGATTTTCTTTGTTTTCCTAGTGGAATTATTAACAGTTTGTCACTTTAAGAGGCTTGCACATAATTATTGTGGGTCGGCATTAACTAGTTTTTCCCTTTTAGCTTGACCTCCGTTTTAACCTGTGTGACTGGGCCGGTGTCATAAGAGCCACTGACACCTTTGATTTGATCCACTTCATTTGTCATCTCTTGCTGAGGAATAATTACAGCAGTGGCAGGCTGCGCCCTGGGGAGCGCTCAAGCTTATAACCTTTTTGTTCCCTTAAACATGAGCCAGAGACAAAGGCGCAGAAGAGCGCGAGTTGTGATTAGGAAAATAATGGCTCTGACAAGTTAGAGATTAAATTGTAAACAGGCCGCGAGACATATCAATACTTGCTGAGGTAATTGATTTTGCTACTGCGGTTCCACTGGCCGTAACCGGCTGTTAACGCCGCATTAATGAACGCTGGATTTCAGATGGAGGTTAAAACCTCGCCATACCCTGAGACCTTTGCTGTTTGTTTACCCTTGCCAGAGCGAGCCGTGTGTTTGTTGTAGCTGTTCGCATCATCTTTGATTACGATAAATCGATGAGACCTGAACGGTAACATTTGAAAATGACAAGCTTGTTGTGCTGCTTGTCATTGGGAGGACAGAGGAGCGCTGGGGGGGTGGAAACACAAACTGTGGTCATAGAATCAGCTCAATGCTCCTGTTCTTCATCAGAGTGAAGTGGCTCCATCAGAGCGGGAGGGAAATTATACTCTATTGTGGCAATACACCACAATCCCACTCCAGTCGCCATTAAGCGGAGCGGAGCTATTGAATATTTGCATTCCCACTTGATAGCGCCACTTTCTCCCAGGGATAAAATGGTAATTGCAACCATTTGGATACATCTAAAACTCTCCTTTCCTGATCAGATCTCTATTGGTTATGTTTTCTGTGAATCATTAAGAGAGAGCGCATTGTTCAGCTTTAGGTTCTGTTGTATTTACTGAAGTGGGCAGTGTGTTTCTGCATGTCAGGGTCGTGCAGAAACATGGCTGGTGCAGGGTCACAGTGGTGCCAGTGTTAGTCATCTGCGTGACACATCACTTAAATACACTGTGATCTCTTCAGTCGTTTCAAAACTGGATTACGCTGGTTAGGCTGCTCTACAGTAAACTACAGGCATTCTTCTGCTTTAAAACAGATAATATGAAAGGAATACAATAAGTGTTTGCCTAATAGTAATTTAGTACACAATGCAGTAACTGTTAAACGTAATGTAAATAATGATTTGCTGAATAGTAGGGTGGAGTTTATGGGAATGATTAATGTTTTTGGATGTGTTTGTAATTGCATTTGGATATACATGTTTGTTTTTCTATTACACTTGGAATATCTGGCATATGTCATTCATGTATAATTAAAACTTTCAAAATATGAAAAAAACAAGTTCTATACTTGTATAATACTAAACATCTATGCTAAGCTGCTTTGACACAATCTACATTGTAAAAGCGCTATAGAAATAAAGATGAATTGAATACTTGCTGGTAAATTGACATTTCTGTGTGAAGAAAGTGATTGGGTGTGTTTTCTAGTTTTACCTTGGACACCTGTCTGTCACGCACTCCACACAACTTGCATGCATCTGGTATTCTGCATCAATCCAAATATATGCTTGGGTGCCTAAATATTCTGTATTAAAAAAATTGCAGTCCTTTGTGTGAATAAATGTGCAGTTGGCTTTGTAGGAACTTGAGTATTCGCTAAGCGCCTAATGGATCTCTTTTCTTGTCTTGTGGAGAGTTCCAATCCATATGTAAAGACTCCATTTGGAATTCAGCCTGTCCGTTTTGAGCTGCCATTCCTCTGGCCGTTCCTTATTGAGCCTTAAAAAATATGTTTTTATTGTCCATCCAAGAATACCTGTGAAGTACCGCGGGTCGGCCCTAGAAGCTTTTGAAGCACGTAGGGTCCACTAGAGATGCATTCACACCCAGCAGCAACCACCCACAAGGCTGAGCCATGAAATCTTTTCATCATTATATGCTTTAAGATGCCAAATTCAACCCGAGCCAAACACTCACACAAGCAGAAGCAGCAACAAGCAGAGGTGCTGCTTAAATTTCTGTTGAATTTGCTTTGACCACCCATTCAATTTTTGGCAAAAGCTTAATCTCCCATTTTGAGTGATAATGTGTTGTCATGAACACAAAGAGCTGTAGCGGATGCTGAAATTCCCCGGACCCGTCCCCTTTAACCTTCTTTACAAAGGAAGGAGTCTTCCTCAAATCAAGTTATTTCATCCCTTTGGTATTTGAAAAAGATTTCTCTCCTGATAAAGCCAGCAGAGCGCCTTTCCTTTGGGAATGTGGGCACTGTTTCAGTCCTGTCTTGTGCCGATTAAAGGAGCACTTGTAGATAATCCGTTCGAATAAACGTCTGTTGCATATGGGGGTGGAAAATGGAGGGTTAGCGACATGGGAAATAGGTGGGGGCTTGAAAAATTTGGATTCCTAAGTGCTTATCACCTCGGTACAATCCGCCACTCCACAAGGATAAATATTTAATGACGGGGAAGCTGAAATAGAGCCCTAACAGACTGGGTAGAAATGGACCTGCTATTTATATGCTATACTGTTCCATAAAGCAATGGAATGGTTAGACAGCCCAAGGTTATTAGTATACGTGCTGTTGATTCATTCATGTGTTTGTCTTTCTTAGAATCACCTTGTGTATTCAATGAAGCTGCGTTGTGCGCTAGCTTGTAAAATGGCTGCAGAAAGTCCTGCAGCTTGAAGCAAAGTGTTGCAAGATTAACTTGATATTTGTCTGATTCCTTAAACAGTTTGTCAATGGACAAAGCACACAGTCTTGAGTGTTTTAGAGAACTGATTATATAATCTTGTTCTTTTCACACTCCCAGTGGCTTGAAAAGTTAATGATTATAGTTGTTGGCATCTGTTTTTACTGAGCTTAGTTTATGTAGTTTTTTTTTTTTATTTTGGAACTGATGCACAGGCCACCAGGGATCTACTAAAGCAACACTGGATACTAATAAATATTCGCTTGTATGAAGTAAAACTTGTTATTGGCTGAGTCATGGAATTGTTTGGAGACTGAGTGGAATGTTCTGGAGAGCGGCAATGTTTTGACAGTTGCACGTCACTATTTTTATGGGTCAGTCAAATGCCACTGGAAGTGGAGCAGTGCAGTTGTTGACTCTTGAGCCAAGTTGAAAAAGGATCCTCCTCGTGTTGTTTATACTCGTGATGATTTGGGCCACTTTAGTGTAATCGAACAGGTTCCAAAACGCTCGCCGAATGAACACAATGGATTACATTGTGGACAGAATGTTTCCATTGTGGAGATGCAACTCTCTCAGGCACTTCCGAACGGCTGGATTGGATTACCAGCCTCTTTTCATGACCGGTTTAGATGACTGCTGATCAATGGGGCTCTTAGCTTTAAATCTAATTTGTTTTTGGGCTCACTTGGTAATTCTGATCACAGATTATTCCTATATCGAATTAATCAGGTTACTGATGGTTTTTTTCTTTTTCTTTTTTTTTCTTCTTTTTTTCAGACTGCTTGGATTCTCGTAGACATTAATTGCGGCATTATCTTTGTAGAACAGCTCATTAAGATGCTTCAATTGGTAACTGAGTAAGTCTTCATCAAATTGTGTTTTTTTTAATTGTTTTTTTTTTTTGGAAGATGACAAACAAAAATGGACGTGTGGGATTTTGCTAATAATGATCAAAGAAAACAAATAGTTTTTTTTGTGAATTGATTTCGAGCATGCTTGTCCGGCAATGGTTGGGTTCTCTATCATACCGTTGGCACCACTGATGGGACACAAGGTAGAAAGGAGCCTGTTTAACAGTGTGATACATGAGTGGAACTGGAAATCTGCGTAAAGGAGCGACTGAAAGAAAGATTGGAAAAGGTCAGGCCACATTTCATTTCAGCCGAGCTTTTTATTAGCTCTGCCCAGTATGCAGTTTAGAGGAAAATACAGTTGCTCAGCAGTCAATGGACTACTCATTTAGATTGACACATGTGTATACACTTGGATGAATGTGGCTCTGTGCTGAACATGCTTGCTCTGTTTATGAGCTTACCCGTGCATTTGCTAGCTATTTTAACTTGGACGCACACAAACTTCCCCCCAAGGTTCATTCCTCGCCGTACTGTGGAAGGAATTGTAATGCTTGCTAAAAAGCTCAAAGCCTGTGAATGTGTCTCAGAATAATACTGTGATCATTGTGCACTCTTAAAACCTGTAAAATACACTATTTTCAGTGTCTTGAAAACGATTTGATTCTGCTCTCTTGGGAAATGGAGGCTCTCTGCAAAGAAGTGGCAGAAATTCCTGTTCTCTAATTTGGAAAATTGTAACAGCGTTTTTTTTTCTTGCAGCTCTAATAAAGGCAATTTGTGGCTTCTGTTTTCTCAGGCTAGTTAAAGGGATAGTTCACATCTGTAGGCCTTTTTGTCTTCTATAGAACATGGAAGAGATTCTGAGGAGCCTCGGTGGGGTTCATCCAAACAATGAAAATCAATAGGGTTCAATCTTCTTTTGAACTACAGGAGGTTTGAGTTGATGAAGGCTAATAGTAAATGAAATCATTAATCATATACAATTTCAGATATGCAAGTTTGTGGATGTTGAAAGCCATCCGCCAGCTCTTTTACAGTAAAACCACTATAACTCGAAGCCTCGGTGAAGCGCTTTGACTTTTAAATGTGCTTGCCTGACCAGAAAAGCATGAACGGCAGACCCCCACTTTCCTTGCCCACCTCCCACCGTGCTTTGTTGTAAAACACAGGGGTGTTTTAAGAGTCTGCGTTGTGTGAACATACCAAAAGCCTGTGAGCGTTAATCTAATACATTATGCTTGCTTTTCTGAAATGATGAAAAATCATCAGACTTGTGTTTTCTGGAAGCCTCGCAACACTATCAGTTAGGGATAAAGTCTCCATTTCACACATGAATGCATTACGAGTTAATCTCCCACCTGCCACTGTACACTCCTTTAAACACAACCCGGAACCCAGTGAGCAGCGGCAGCCTATTGTTCAGGTGCCTCCCTCTGGTAAATGCATGTTTTTTTTCCCAACAGCAGCTTTACTACGTCAGAGTGTGTTTAAAATAAAAAAGCAAGTCTGGTTTGTGTATATAGGTTGATAAGTGTGCACTCTTCCTGGGAGCTGTGCGCCACACTAAAACGGCAGAATGGTAATAGTTCTAGTCAATGCATGTTTTATGAGCTGTCCAGAGAGGAGAGGGAAGCTCTGATCCTGCTTGTTTCAGCAGCGTTTTCATTACCCTCTAGTCACTTCCCCTCCTGCCTGCCGCTCTAAGGCATGGAAACAATCTCAAATCATGTTTACAGTGCAGCACATTTGGACTCCATACTGCACCAGCAGTGTAGAGAGCTGTGACTTTTTATTATTGTTTTTATTCCTCTAAACATTTGAGCTCAAAGATGTCGAGGAGGACACAGATTTGACACTTTAGGTGCTCTTGGCCAGACCCTTTTCTGTTTGGCTTTAAATAAACAACCTTGTGTTTTGTGTGGCCCGCAATGGAAATAGGACTGGTGAATTTATATTTATATTTGAGCTTTAAATGGAGAGGTGGAGTAACAAAGAGGGTGTTATTCAGACTAGAGCCTCTTAAAGACAGTCGGGCTGTGGGTTTGGAGAGGTGGCTGATCCAGAAACAAAAGCCACTCCTAATTAGAGGTAATACCGTCCTGTGGTATTCTGGGGTGGAGGTGCTTTTGGCAGAGCCGTTACGCGTGTTTTTGAATGCCCAGCTTGTTCGAGAGACCATCTGCCAGAGTTTGTGAAGAAGAAGAAAAAAAAAAGAGCCACAGCCAGATAACTAAATAATTTAGTCTGGAAATGGTCTGACGCATTGACCTAATGGCATTGGCGCTGTGGCCTCATCATCTTTAACCTTATGTTTTCGAAGATGAGTTTGGAATAACATTGCAGTGAAAATAAATGAGATCCTGAACAATAAGCCTGAGCTGAGATCTTTCCTCCAGGCCCAGCGTTTCATGTGATGATTAGTAGGGGGAGTGTGACGCAGAGCTGAGCCCCCCTTCTTGGTGGGTGTCTGTCAGGACCAGTGCTTCCCTGAGACCTCCCTGCTTTCACTCTGAATGAGGCTCAGCCTGTGCTGCCATGAGGCTTTTGATCAACTGACTACTTCTAGATGTCTTCTTTTAGCTACAAAATTGTTTTTTTTTTTTTTTGTATCTCCCACTCGCGCTCTGTACCATGTTAACAGTCTTTCTGCGTCAGCTATTATGCTGATTGTATTTTGATTGAGGGGTGAAATGGCATGCAGGCGCCTCTGCTAGACAATCTGAACCTATTGAAACAGTGAATGGGCTTTTGTAAACTGCTGTATTCGCATTGTATTGTGAATCAAAGCAGATCAGCAGATGTGGGGAAGTGTAACGTTATCTTCTATATCTAGGATAGATTTAGAAAGTGACGTATGTGTTTATCTACCATTGATTGAGTATTGATCGTTCATGCACTGGTGAGGCCAAGCCAAGTGCACGTCTGCTGCAGAATGACTGTCTGGCGGTTAATACCACGTTTACCCACCTTAAATACTTGTTCCTCTAAATGCGCATTGATTTGTTTCATGTGCATACCCTGGCTCTTTTTTATTGAATGCAAAAAGCTATTATGGCTCTCTTGATATCAATAATCGCCAATAATAGTTTGGGTATTTGATACAAAAGTTATTTGTTCACACGTCGCATCAAACCTGTATTTTTTTGTGTGTGTGTAGTAGTGGAGTCAGTTGACGTTCGTTGTAAAAGTAAATCAGAAGGAAAGTCATTTGGTCCTTTAAGAGATGATCATTTAAATAACTTGTAATTGGTGGTGACAAATAAATATAAAGATGTATTTGTCATTGAATTGTCCATTCAAGAGTTCTTATAAAATGTTACAGCGAAAACAAGTCATTGAATCATTTACTCAATTCTTTATACAAATATAGAAATAGCATTTTTAAATGTACTGCAGCAATTGCTTGTTTTACATTGAAGTGTTTGTTTTAAATGGTAGGAAAATGGTTGTTGTACATTTTTAAATGCACCGAAATTAAACGTTTGGTCTGAAACCGATGTAGTATTTATAATTGTATTAAATAATATAAAGTAATTATGTAAGAAATTAATTTAAAGGGATAGTTCACCCAGAAATGAAAATTTCTCATTAATTTACTTACCCACAGGTCATCCAAGATGTAGGTGACTTTTTTTTTTTTTTTTCTTTCTTCAGTAGAACATTAAAGAAAATGTTTTGCTAAATCTGTGGTCCATGGTTTATTTATTTATTTATTTATTTTAATTTTAATTTTTTTTTGCAATCCCCATGGACCACCTTGGAATAAACTATCCCTTAAATCCAAGAGCTTAAATAATACTACTAATTAAAAAAATACGCAAGTCAATAAAATAACCAAATTTTATTGACGGTGAACGAGTCGAGAGGCACGCATTTTTCCAGCGTTGCCATGGCAGCACAATGGGGCTATTGAAAGTAACAGGAACGAGTATACTACATAGAAACGTCCTGTAGGTGCATTATTTGAGTAGACTTAGCTTTTCCGTTGAGCTTGTGCGGTTCATGCATAGATATGTATACGGTTACATAGCAGATTATCCACCGAGAACGAAAACCAAAAATGCTATTTTCAGCTGATAATTTTCAAAACGTTTGGTCCATCACTAATAAAAAAATTAACTAAAGTTTCCTAATTTATCCTGCTCTCATACTTGTTTTAAATAACATGATGCTAAATAAATCATGCATATTTGCATTAAACTATCCCTTGCCATTTGCCACTCTTGTTTTCATCACATTTGCACTGCAGATCTGTTCATAGTCCACGTAGAAGTGTTTGTCTATACGACTGGGCTAAAAGCACTGCCATTCACTATCCAGACATTGCCCCACTCTTTCTGCCACACGGACAAACTAGTCTGAGAGGCCTTCGTGTGGTTTGCAATGTGTTTGTGTCTTACAGTGCGAAATGAAGTTACTCTCAGGCACGATGCTGATAATAGACACAAGCGCTGATGGGGAGCCGGCCCCTCCGGGAGCTGTGCAGAGGGAATACACACTCGTACACAACCACTTACTCTCACATACTCAGATTGCTTGGAGCCTTGCCTTCAGCCCCTGGTTTACTGACTCCTCAGGGCTCAGATTAGCCTCCTGATTTCTGTGTATAAATCATCAACGTTTGTGTACTGACACTATGGAGATACGCTGAATTCATTTTTTTACCCAGCCAGTGTTTGTAAGATGCCCTCTTGAGATCTGAATCTGACAGTATATTAAAGAAGAGAGGTGTATACGCTGACTGTGTAACACAAACATTAAAAGGGATATTCAGATACAGACGCTCCTCTTTGTGAAACATAAAAGTGTGTATTTGAAAGCATTTTTGTGCATTATATGCATTTTTGCATATTATATGCATATTTATTCTGTGTTAGGCTTATGTGAGTGTTACTTGCAAGGTATTGATACGTGTCTGTCTTCATTTTAAATACGTGTGTGTGTGTGTGCAGTGTGTATATATGTGTGCAAATAATTTTACGCATTTTACCATTTCTGGAGCTTTTAATGCTGCATCAAATTCTTACTTTAAATGCTGAATAAAATCTCTGATTTGTACAGTTTTTATCCTGACTGATCATACGCAACTCCTTTTCTTTCTTTTTCTTGGTCAAGATCTCACAAAAGTCTGTTTGTTCATGAAGGCAACATTAAAAGAAAAGAGTGCTTAGATGTGAGACTGTATAATGCGAGTCTTTATACTTTGAAGGAAGGCCTTTTCTCATATTATTTCACTTAATGGAACGGGCTGTGGTAATACTTAAAGATCCATCAGCCTGTCGACGCAATTTAAAACTCAATAAAAACAGTTCCCGTGTGGAGAGGGTCCTCCATCGTGCTACAAGACCGTATCAATAAAGCAGCCATTTATCGAGAAGCACTGAGTAATTGTTGGAAATAGTCAGTAGTGGCCATTAAGATTTCAAGTAGTTTTGGATTTTATTCAATCTTTTGCAGTAGGAACAGTTTCTGAATAAATGTGTGCCATCAGATAAAGACGCCAGTTATTAGCAGACCGATGGTGTGAATCAGGATTTTCAGTGCGGATTATACGTGCTTGTTCTGTGTGATCATGTGAAACTGTTGGAATTGAACTGCTGCGAGTCATAATTTCACACCGTACAGAGGCAGCGTGGTGCTTTTCATCAGCAATAACAGAAATTGCTTTGATAACTCTCCACCAGATTTTGCTGATGTTTTGTTGTTGTGCTTTTAGATGTCTATTTATTTATTTCTTTATCGAGCTTTTCGGCTTGGCACTCTGGCAAAATAGATTGATTTCAACAAAGCTGTTTTCAGAGTAGCTCTCTTGGATGAGCTTGGAATGAGGCATTTGTCTGATAAATCTCAGTTACTCGTATCACAGATAATGTTTTGTTTGATGTGTTCCAAGGCTAATCTTACTCGCCGAAAACAATCACATCAGACGTGCATTTCACAACTTCCTTCTGGAAAGCCTTCGGTAATCCTCACCAGTCGAATGTCGGTTTCATAATGCACCGTTTGAAAACCGTGATGGGGATCAGAAGAAATATACTGTGCTTTTCTGAGGGGTGTGCTCAGTAGCAGGTTTGGTTAGAATCAAACACACTTAACTGCAGTTGCTTTGTTGGTGTGGTTCATTTGAAAAAGCGTTAACGCCGCCATGCATCAAACAAGTGGGCCGAGACCACTGAAATGATGACACTCGCTTCACTTCTAAATGAACTCTAGTGCAGTCCAGGTGAAATACGAGCGCAAAATGGACCAAAAACATCAGATTTTTCAAAAAATAATCATTCATATGGTGTGGCATGATGAAGCCATAAACCAGTTTGAATACTTGAAGCAAATACTTTTTTTCCCCTACGTGCTTTAAGTGTGTATGGTGGTGTTAAAGGGATAGTTAATCAACTACCCAATTTATTCTCTCTCGTGTCACAAAAGATGATATTTTGAAGAATGCTCGTTTCTGGCAGCTATTGACTTTCATAGTAGGAAAAAAATACTATGGAAGACAATGGGTGCCAGCTACCAGCATTTTTCATAATATCATCTTTTGTGTTCAACAGAAGGATCTCAGATAGGTTTAAGAAATGTAGGGTGAATAAATCATGGTAGGATTGTCATTTTTGAGTGAACTATCCTTTTCACACTTCATGAATTTAAAGAAAGAGAAAGCAAAAGTGTATATATAAAATATATAATTACCAAATGTGTTTTTTTTTTGTCATTTATTTCTTATTTACTGTATATTTAATTAATTTGATGATGTTAATATATTACATATCTTATACATATTTAAAATGCTTTGGCAATACTGTACTAAATGTCATGCCAATAAAGCAGCTTGAACTTGAAAGCAAAAGTACCTCAGTCAGCATTATCTTCTTGTTTGATGAACTGAAAAAATAAATGGTCATATTTACAAGAGCTGATATTTGGGGGAAAAAACTTTAGTGTAAGATTACATAATTGTGTCATATCTCATATATACAGCGCTCAGCATAGAGTACACCCCATTTTGAAAATCATTATTTTTATCCATTTCTCAGAGAATATAGGCAATGTATTTTGGTGCATTTAAACAAAGCAGATTTATTAAATAGATGTATTTATTAAAATAATAATTTAGTCACCAAACATATTAAAGAAATTGAAAGATAATACAATTAAATTCAAGCAAAATTCCTACAAAATTTCAACTACATTTTTCAAAAACATTTTTGCTTCTCTTGATTTTTCCTCTATTAAAAAAAAATGCATTTAATATTTTTCTATAATATATACATTTGGGTGTACTAGATTTTGAACCATTATTGTAAGTTATTTTGTTAGATAAGCTGCAGATTTGGCTTCAGTACTGACTAATCTAATGTATATGCACAAATATAATGTTGTATAGCTTCCTATTAAAAATAGGAATTTTTAAGATATATTTGTGAGGGGTGAACTTATATATGCTGAGCACTGTATATAAGCAAAACCCCATAAAAGGATATTATTTGCTTTCATAACTTTCATCATAGGAGCTTTCTAATGCCATTATAATAGACTTCACCACACAGCGAACACTTTTTGGACTTTCAAGATGCTATTTGCGAGTTGTGTGACGAAATCGAAAGTGTCAGCGAACACATTGTTAAAACCACAGTTTCTATATTATTGTAGGCCATAAAAGATCACACCTCTTGCAAGCACTTGCTCTCTCACTGCCGTCTGCCTAGGTGACTTTCTATATTCTAAACAATCTTCAAGCATATTTGCAAATAAAGCACCTGGCACTTTGAGCTTTCTGGGGGAAATAGCATTTGTGTTTGCCTGATCCTTTATTAGCTTTTGCCTCAAATCACAGAGATGAATGTGTCGGCCTATTGGCGTAATAGGAGAGTGATTTAGGATGAATAAAACATGCTGCATGAAAGAGTAATGTTGAAAAAGGAGTGTGTTTTGTAATAGAGCCCTGCTGCGTGCCCATTGTGAGGTGATGTGTTAATAGTGGAAGAGCAACTGTGTGGTTGGAGGGGTGAGAAGGTCTAATTCATCCGCTGCTCCGAAGGAGAAATGTATTTTTATTTAAAACCTCCTGGCTCACACCCCTTGACTTCATTGCAGTAATGGAAATGGTAAAATAGGTGCTGTTGGCTGAGACCCCTGAAGCTTTTTTTTTCTTCTCTCTCTCTCTCTCTCTCTCTCTCTCTCTCTCCCTCTCTCTCTCTCTCCCTCTCTCCCTCTCTCTCCCTCTCCCTCTCTCCATCGGCTTTCACAAATGGCTGATTTTTCTCCCTCCCTTTTCCATTAAGACAGCTGGTATCTTTCAAAAGGTCCTGCTCCGGTGATTGATGTGTAATGGCTTCAAGCCTCACCTGCCCCACAGCGCGTTATTCATCTGTGGGTACTGTTGAGGGGCGGACTCGCCACTGCTTAATTGGTCCTGGTCACCATTCAGACACCACATGAACTGCTGCATTGTTGCTAGTCTGTCCCGTGAACTTCGCTGCTTACGCTCCTCCTGTTGGTATCAATAAGACACTCTTTGCACGTAAGAAGGTGTGGATGGTTGACCTTTCTGCAGTAGTGAGTTATTCATCGCATGCTGTGTGGATGATGTAGATTGCTCGTCTAGTGCTGTTGAAGCCATACAGGGGTCATGACACCTTAATCGTCCCACAACACTGTTTCTGGAAACTATTTGTGATTACAAAATAGAGCATAAAGTGTGACCAACCCATTCCTAAACACTTTTGCAGTTTAGTCATTTGTAGAACAATGAAAACTAATAATAGGGTCAGGAAAAACTACAGTTGTTTTTTTTCATACAGTTTAAGGGGAAATTATTAGCCCTTTGTGAAATGTTTATTATTTTTAAAAATATTTTCCAAGTTATGTTCAGCGGAGAAAGGATATTTTTAGTTTTTCCTATGATTTCCTATATTTTTCTGGAGAAAGTCTTATTTCTTTTAGTTTGGCTGAAATAAAAGCTTAAAAAAACTAATTTCAATGTTATTAGCCCATGTTATTAGCCAATGTTATCTTTTTGATTGAACTAACCTAGTTAAGCTTATAAATAGCACTTTTAAGCTGAATACTAGTATCTTGTTAAATAATTAGAAAGAAATACGATGTACTGTCATTATAACAAAGACAAAAGAACTTGGTTATTGCAAATAAATTATTAAAACTATTGTTTAAAATGTTAAAACAGCACTTGGGAAATGTAACACAGGAGGAAATATAAATAACAGGAGGGTTAGACTTCAGCTGTATGTTTGTATAGATGTGTTTGCGCGTGTTTGTTCGTTTGTGTGTGTGTGTGTGTGTATTTATATTATATGCTTAATGTGCAACCACACCTTATGTTGAATCATTTGTCCATGCAACTATGACTGATAAATTCCTTTAGAAAAATTGTTTGGTAATGTAATATTTTATGTATTAAAATACTCAGTTGTATAATACATTTTATACAACAGAGGCGCATCGTTACAGCTTGCGTTTTTAGCTGTTAGCATGGAATAAAAGGTCTTGGAAATTTGTCCCATAATTTACCATTGTCATGTCTCATTGTACTTAGCCACAAGTGAAAAACGTCAAATGCACCTTAAGACCATTTGCATGGTGTTTGATGATTATGCCCTTCTGTTAACGCATCTCATGTAAACATGTCAGGTCATTGTCTGTCTAATGAACTCAAGTGACCTTATTATGCAGGGCTTCCATTGTGATCGATTAGTCAACAAGTTCTTTTAAGCATCACATCAATGGGTTGATTTTAAAAAAGTGTTGTTTTATCTCAATCCAAGGTAACTTGGCGTAAAATGCCCAAAATGAAGAAAAAGACGTATATTGTTAGCGAATGTATGCATTTTCTTTCTGGTGGTCAGTGGAGTAACTCATCATAAGGTGATTAATGTGGCTGTGACGTGGCAGCGGAGCTCAGTAATCAGCCTGTAGTGTTGGAGGTTGATGAGGAGAGCAGCTGCCCGTCTGCTCAAGATGACAGGCTGCCATTGACAGGGCTGCTTGTCAACCGCGCCAGTGTGGCTGTCATAAGCCATTTCTCTTCATTTTTATACCTGCTCTATAAACACACCTCTCACACTGACAAACAGCCCAATTCTGTCCTGCTGCTGTCCTCCCGCAGGCTCCTCGCATTTCTAAATTCACTCGCTCCAGCTTTTTTTCGCCCAGTTGTCAGGTTTAGCTGCACCAGAGGCTGTAATCTTTACTTTCCCGTTTATCTGAAGAGGAAGGGAAGCGGCTACGCACCCTTTCAAGTGCACTTAATCGTTACGCAGCCATTTCGCGCTCTCATATTAGAGGTTTCGTTTTTCTTTCTGCTTTGCACTTTTCAGCCAACGCAAGATTGATCTTTATTTTCATGAATGTTGACTTAAAAGAGGCAAGTAGCAGCAAGCGTTGTGAAAACAGGATTTGATCCAAAGCTGTTTTCTGTCGGAGTCTCTTGCCAGGTTTGCTCCTCCATGCCTGTCTGTTCTGATTTCCACGGGTGATCGCTGTGCTAGCTGAGGTAGGGCTGCCTCTGGCCAGGTTGTAGTTAGTCTGACCAGCATGCGCAACCAACAAACACTGTGGCCTGGAGGAAGCACCGGGTCTTATTCCTGAATCCAGTCTGATGTGTTATGAAATTCTCGATACCCTGAGCTGGCTAGTTGTGCGAAGGTCTATATAAGCCCTAATACCCTGTAAAACGTGCAGCTGAGCCTATTTGATAATGCAGTGGGGAATCCTGTTTAGGTCACTGTGCAGGGAAACATAGTGGTGCTTTTCATCGGCAGGCAGAAATGAGCTGGGGAATAGAGCAGGCAGCTTGAAGTTTGTGCTCTTTTTGATATAGCTGTGCTCAGAGCTCTCCTGAGGACGTGCGCCGCTGCTGTGGGGAAGCACACCGATTGATGTTCCTTTTTGGCGCGACGTCACAGCACTGCTCGCCGACTGTGATTGATTAAACCGATTGCATTAGTATCAACAGGCCCTTGGTTTTACAAATATCTCGTACTGCGTGTTGGGGGATGTAAAACAGATTTAGAGCATGTCTTTGTTAATGGTGGAACCATCAAAAACCCCAACAAAACCGATTCTCTCGCTTTGAATGCATAAGTGTGAATTTGATTGTTCGTTTACTTCTGCATGTGTACACTCTTCTTAATTGTTCTAACTAATAATAGTTTTTTTTAACGTATATTATACATATTTATAAAATATTAAATGATTTATACCAAAAATAATGTAATTTAATGTAATGTATTAAACAATTTCAGCAGGCTGTCATGGAAAATTATGTTTTATTTGTAAAAAAAAAAAAAAAAAGCATTTTATGACATCTGTTTTTATTAATTTGTGGTGTTAGGGCGTTGCACCACCTGACATTTTATAAGTCACCTTGCCTTTAGGTTAGTTCATTTGGTTTTTGTCCATTTCTTAATTGTATAGTTTTTCAGCATTTTATTAAAGCAAAGGTAGAAATAAATGCAACAGTTGCCAAGTAGGTGTGTGCGATACGTTTTTTTTTTTTTTTTGTTGTTGATCATGGCCTATTAAAATGTCTCCTACCTTTTGAAGAAATATTGTAATATCATAATGACAAATGTACATTAGTTGCATGTGCATTTAAGCCTTGTCGGATAAATACCACATTGGTATTGCATGGCGCTGTGCACTTTTTTTTCTTTTTTTTCTTCTGAGTGCATACACAATAAGAGCGCTATTTGTGCAAACTCACCACAAAGCCTGTCAAACAGCGCTTCATTACAGGACAAGGTTAGCTTTCACGTCTGATTGTACTAAAGCTGTCAAAACCACACAAGATTTACATATAAACACAGTTGGTTTTCTAATGTGAAAGTCAACAGTTAAGAGCAAAACGGATGTGTGATTGTTCAGGTCTTAAATTGACTACAGCATAGACTAAACATGCTGCCACTTGTCATTAAGGGATAGCTTTTTATTACTCATTTTGATGTCCCAAATATCTGTATTAAATTCTTTCTTGTGCTGAACACAAGATATATTTAAGAATATGTGGGTGACCAACAAATTGCTGGCTGTTGACAGTAGAGAAAACAAGTCAGTGTGGACTAGCAACTGTTGGGTTACACGTTCTTCCAAATGACAGAAGAAACTCGAGAGTGAATAAATGATGACAGGATTTTCATTTTTGGGTCAACAGTCCTTTTAGATAAGTAAAACAAAACATTTAGACCTATTATTTTATTTGATTTATTCAGGGTTTTTTAATGTTATTACTGAATACACCTACTGTATCTGAAAAATGACCTTTTTTGTATTTGTAATGTGAATGTTTGTCCTGTTTTATCTTTATCTACATTTTTGCCCACTGGTTTTGTTTGTAAAATAATGAATGTAGTTTGGCTGTAGTGCTTTGACAACTTGCAAAATAGTAAAACCAACATCACAAAGAATTTTCCTGGAAATAAAATCTTGATTTCTTTTTTTTTTGCCATATTACCCAAGTAAATATATATTCATTTAGTTAAACTAAAGTCTTTTTTATTTTTATTTTAATCTTTGTTGATGAATATAAGTCACGTCATTGACCATCTAAAATGCCATTGTTTTTACTATCTCCCTTTAGCTCTTCTGAAACACTGGGGTTGTTGGTGTGGCCAAATTTTCCCTGGATTTGATTGGTAAATTCAGAAGACTGAAGCCCAGGCTCACAGTCTACCTTTCACGGAGGCCCAGCCGTGAGAGGACAGAAGAAGGCACGTGGCGAATCATGACTGCCGACAAAGAGAAAGACAAAGAGAGGGAGCGCGACCGGGACCGGGACAGAGACCGCGAGAAGCGGGACAAAACACGAGAAAGCGAGAGCTCACGGCCCAGGCGCAGTTGCACGCTGGAAGGCGGCGCTAAGAACTATGCAGAGAGCGAACACAGTGAGGATGATGACAACGAGACACCTGGGGCCGCCACCGCCGAGGAGGCCACCAAAAAGAGCAAGAAGAAGCTGCCCAAGAAGAAGTCACGCTATGAGCGGACAGAGAACGGCGAGATCACTTCCTTCATTACGGAGGACGACATTGTTTACAGACCTGGTGGTGAGTTATGCTTGTATGATGTTCATTTAGTCTGTCTGAATCTCAAAGTTTACTTTTTTTACACTGTAAAAAGTGATTACTTGACAAAAAAAGGTGAGTAAATTCATTGCATCAGTGAAAAGTTGATTTTGGTTAGACTATTTTGTTTAAAAGTAATTTTGTTGTAACTTAGAACTGTTAAGTTCACTTAACTTGATTTAGAGTTACACACATAGTTCATTTACTTAATGTTAAGGCAATGGGTTTACTCACTTTTTTTAAAGTAAACTAAACACTTTTTACAGTGTATATAGACTCTGTGTTAGGGATGCCACTGTTTAATCAATGATTGAATGATTAATTGATGATAATCCTTTAAATCAGTACACTACTGATGGCCGATTAAGTGTGGATGTCTTTATTGTGCTTAGTTTTGAGGTGCATATGAAAACGTGTAGCAGATTTGACAGGAACATGAAACAAGTAGACATTAGTTTATTAACTCTAGTACTGTGCTTGGAGAAACAAAATGGAGCATCATTTTACCATTGGGGTTTAGATAAGTTTGGTTACGTTTTCCACATTTATACACACATTTTTCTAGCTGTACATACTAGGGCTGTAACGATACACGAGTCGCGATTTGATACCTATCCCGATACTGAACTCAATATATGATATCTCAATATTGTATGTTAAAGGTATAATATTAGTATTATTATTGTTATTTCTCTAACATGGTTAAAATGCATATTATCATATTTAGGCTTACTGTTAGTTAAAATGCTACATTTTGTATGGACTTAAATAGCCTGTAAATTAGTCCTGCTCCTCAATGCACAGGACAGCGATGACATCAAAATACAACTATTTATTAGTCAGAAGTTGAATTATTAATTATGCTAGACACATATCCTTGTACTCTGTCATTGACTATATAAACAGACAATTTTCACTTGTGAAATCAGACATTTATCATTATCAGATTCCCCATTGCGTTATATTCAACATTAAATAGGCTAAAGTAGTTATGATGTTGCTGACGTTGTAAACATTAGTTCTCATTCAGAACACGCTGTCAATACAAGCATTCACCAAATCTACAGAAAAGCAGCACGTACAACTCTAACAGTGTTGGCTATGAAAGAGTAAACCATCTAAAATGCTTGTAGTTATGATACATCTAAAATGCGATATAGTAATTTAAATGATCCACAAACTAGGGTTGGGCGATGCCGACCAATTTGACATTGTATGATGTCTAATCTAAACATCGCGATTGGACGATGTGGCAGTGAATTAATTATGAATTCGTAACGAATTATTTATGAATAATTAATTAATTCATAACAAATTTATTATTATTATTAATAATAATAAATTATTATTAATAATAATTGATATTATTCAGTGGGGCGGAGGATCGCGATGCCGGCTCAACATCATGATGTCTATCGGCCAACGGCGATGCACAATGGCATCGTCTTTCGACCTTACCCTACCACACACTTTCACTTTTGGAGTGCCACTTCAGTCAGCGGGTGCAGTCACACTGTTATTGTCACAACAATATATTTTTGCAAATCATAATTACTGCTGGTGTGGCTCTTGACGATGTACTGAGGTCTTATGAAGCAAAACGATCATTCTGTACAACAAACTGAAAATTATTTACAACTTTATTATCAGTTATTCACAACCTAGGCAAACGGTTCTGAGCATGCACCCTGAGTTAGGCTTGACCATCCAACAAACCCAAGTGCTTCAGCTTACATGTGATTTCAGTCGTATCATAGGTCATCATTAGTCAACAGTGCATAAAGAAATGTAAATTTTTATTTGAAGTTGGAAATCATTAAATACAGTAAGCTGACTCTTGGATAAAACTAGCTCAATATCTCGATTCATATTGTTTACATGAGCGATACACATTGGTGAATTTTTATTTCTTGATTTTCTTATTTTATTTTATTGGTTTACCCTTGAGGCTTCAACACTGAACTGATCTGTTGTTTTACAGTTAAGTAAAGGTGATAGAACAACAAACTACTAACCACTAGAGCAATAAACCAATGTATCTACAAAAGGTGCCAGCATTGATGAATGCTGTCTTGAGAGGATTTAACTCGCTTTTAAATAGATTTAAAAACATCTTTATCGCTCATTTTAAAATGCACAAACAATAGACAAGAATAAATCGTTCTAGCATGCATGTGTCAAGAGCCCGTGTTCATGCACGCTTTCAAATGGAGTATACTTTGGAAGGCTGGGCTTTCAACAGTGTGCATGCTAATGTAGTATACTTTGGGCATCACTCAGTTTGGTTTCAGTTGAAGGATTTTGATGACGCCAAGTTAAATTGGGTTTGCACGTGTTGTAATGCAAGCGTGGAGTTTCGACAGAGTTTGTATTGTTGAAAAATGTTGGTTTAGTGCAGCATAAACATGTCACTTCATCTGCAACCTGGATTAGAAGAAATGCATTTTCATTGGCTGATGCACTTGTCTAAATTAATTCTCTGCTGCTTGATGAAAATGCTTAAGAAATCACAGTGATGATGTTTGTAACAAAAATATATATCTAACACTTAGCTTTCCAAAGCACACACAAAAGACGACTCTTGGTTTTATTTTTCAGTGAGTGGCAGAAAAAGCAAAATGGCCCACATTAGGTCTTTATTAGGCGCTGAGATTGAGCCTAGACCAGAGCAATAACCTTTTCCTGCGCTGTAAACATGGCCTCTCTTTCACCTGCTGTTTAGAAATTGGTTGTACATGAGACTGGGGGGAAATGTCAACACTCCGGCGGAGGGCAAGGCACGGCTGCGTAGCACAGCTGCCGTAGTCCTAAATCATCCTCACCGTGTCTTTCATTTATTTAGCAGCAACAGAAAGGTCAAGCAGTATGCTTAGTTATTTAATGCAAAGACGTCAAATTATAGCCAGTGCGTAATTTCCAATCTTGTCCCTCCACCCAGTCTCTTCTGCTTAGCGAAGATGTGTTTGCTCAGTGGGGGAAGGTGGGGAATGGCGTTATGGTTGCTCCCTCCTCCTCTTCTTCCACCCATTGCCCCAGTGGAATCTGGTAGGAGGCATTATCTGCTGAAGGTCCTTGAAAACACAGTTGCTGGAGCTCTCTTTCAGTAATAACCCAGCAGACCCCTTTCCCTGCACAGTTTTGGAGAGTTCTGCCACTCTGCTTTGATAAGGCTGAATTGAATCACATGTTTGAGGCATGTTAGTTGATTTTGTCAATGTTGTAGTGGAGAACAGGCATGGATGTACTTATGTTTTTGAAGATGGCTGCTTTAAAGCACCTGGCTTTATACAAGTGTAACTGAATTGTAATTGCAAAATGTAATTTGTTTTTATTGTTTGATTAAATGTTATTAAATGCTATTCTTTTTGTAGTTTGTGGGGCTATACAGGTTGTACCGTTTATCACAGCCTTTGCACTTTTATAATCTCAAGTAATATGGCAATATTGGTTTTATTATATAAAAGGCAATTGTTATGTATTTGATCAAATTTGTCTATGGAAATATTTTTACAAATGCTTACTATTATTGTATAAAACATCATAAATTGAAAAATGACATTAAAATGAATAAATGCTATGGTTATTTTACTCAAAAAAGATGTTTAAGGTGTTTTGAAATGCTGAAAACAAAGGATCATGAGCTGTTCACACTTAAATGACCTTCTGCACTGAAAATGTGCAGCATTTTTTTACTTCCCAGACTTTGACCGCTCAAAGCCATATTGTGATGTTGGCATATGTATGCATGCATTCAGTTTAGCGGTCAGTCGCTGCAGCCTTATTGCAGTCAGATTTGATTTGGCCGGCTTAAGTAGACACAAAGCCTGTGCTGGATTAAACCTTACTAAATGTTAAATCCTTTTATATTTGTCTAGTGACACACAATATGTAAAACCGGCCACCCTTGGAGTGGGTATTAAAAGCGGCAAGAAGCCAACGGAAAAAGAGAGAGTGTAATCAAGGGAGAGAACTTAAACAAGACAATAATTGCTTTTGGGGGCTTGAGAGACTCGTCCGTGTGCACGTATGACACTAGATAAGAGGAAATAATATTGAAAGCCAACACTGAGATCACCCTCATACTTTTTGCCTGCAAACCATTTTACAGCAAGCTTAGCATGCATTCATTACGATGCCTGAAAACTCGTCGTCAGAGAGATGGAGAGCGCATGAGTGATGTAGGAAGGAAGGGAAAGAAGAAGAGAAGCGAGTGGAGTGTGATCTAGATGGGGAGGGAGAGATAGAGAGGCATTTGTATTGCAGACAGGGCCGCTCAGATGGAAGGAAGAGTAAAGCAGCTGAATCGATCAAGCCTTTGAGTGACGTTCTCGTGTCCAGGCTCCCTGTAGCTTTGCGGATATTCGCTACACAGAGGCAGCTTATGGATCCAGCCAGGAGATTATACACACATGAGATCAATACTCAGGCCCTCTGCGAGCTGGCCGGGGCTGTCTGCAGTCCGTCTTTACAACCCAGAGTCGCACCAATGTCCTTGTACTGTGACGGCAATTTGTCTCCCTGGCTGCCATTTGGCTTTTAAATGGAGAGCTCATCAAACGGGATTGGCCGGATGAGCACCACTCCCACCTGTGTGATGAGAATGCTGACAATAAAGAGAGGTGAATGTCCACAGTGGGCTCAGTCGACGGTCAGGGTGGGCTTTATGGTGCTCATTATAGCGCTTTTCCCAAATCCAGCAGTCCGCCTACCTAGACAGCATTTTCAGGTGCACTCTTGATTCAAACTCTGGTCATAAATTTGTAGCAAGATTATTGGTCACAAATCAGAACCACATATCAGTTATTGGTTCATATTAGGAATTTTCTTTTGGTTATATGTCAGTAGATATTATTAGATTAAAGAAATTAATATAATTCTGAAAATAAATGTAAAGTAAGCCTGCACAAATAAATAAATAAATGTTTTTATTTACTTATTTTAATTGATAATAAAACAATGCTATATTTATTAATGTCAATAGTATATCAGTAATACCGGTAATGTCAATAAATAATGGAACATTTTTATTATAGTTTAATTACTATTATTATTATTATTAGTAGTAGTATTATTATTATTATTATTATTATTATTATTATTATTATTATTATTAGCAATGACGAACTAGAAACAGTGCATTTTAATAATAATAATTTCTATAAATTAGTATGTTTCAGCATATATAACATTTTATTTCCAGTTCTATTTAAATAAAACATTATTTGTTGTTGTAGGTGTAAAATGAGTATTGTGGTTATCTGGCAACATATTAACCTGTTTACACATCACATTAGTCATGCTATTTGTGTGAATCTGCTGTCTGTGTGTACCATTTGAAGTTCAGTCACATTTGAGATTCCTCCGGCAGTAGACAAGGCAGCTCACTAGGCTTTGGAACAGAGCTTATGTTTGAGGTTATGACTGAGGGTGGAGGTCTAGATGTTGAATTTCCGACAGGCATGAAAGTTCCTGGATGACTACGTCCCTGAAGATGGCCTCTATTTCTCCCTCTCCCTCTCTCTCTCCTGGCTGCCCGTGGGTGTCTGGACAGCTGTCACCTAATTACGGAGCCACCCAAAGACTGCAGTATTTTCCGTGAAGCTGAGATCTCCACCGGGAGCCTTGAACACGCCGTCCTCACCTCTACACAGAGCCATGTGGTTCCTTGTCAGCTCACTAATGTCATTTCAAGACCGGTTATTTGTCTGTTCGCAATTTTGTCTGATTATCGGCTCGGTGTGGGTTTCATGTTTGTCAGCGGATACAGTAGAGAGAGGTTATAGAAACACTAACAGGCGAACAAAGCTTCAGATCTTTCCCTGGAACAGAGTCAAGAATGAACACAATAGACTTGGTGGGGTGAAAAAGGACATGCAGCACCTTCGCGAAGAGCGTTTGGGCCATCGCTGAAATAACTTCTCCTCCTCCCGCGCCTGTTGTCAGGGGGAGAAACCAGGCTCTCTTGGCTTAGAGTCATGTATTATTCAGCGAGGTGAGACTAACAGCATTTGACCACCTGAGTGAGTCATCAAGCAGCAGTCTTCATCTCCCTGTTGCTCTTCTGAAGAGACAGCAACAGTATCACCCCATGTTGAGAGACAACTTTTCCATGCATGTCTTCGACTCTGCTTCCAGCTGTCTCAAGATTTAGACAGACAGAAAGAGAGATGGGGGATGAAAAGCAGGCGGAGGCAGAGCAGGCGACAAGGAGACCCTCAGATCCCCGTCTTGAAGGGGAGAATAGAAGCTTTGCTGTCTAAATCAAATCATTAAATGGCTTCAATTAAAAGGGACACATTTTACATCCGTG
This sequence comes from Danio choprae, assembly GCA_903798125.1. NCBI lineage: Eukaryota > Metazoa > Chordata > Actinopteri > Cypriniformes > Danionidae > Danio > Danio choprae. The sequence continues at coordinate 964,348 of CAIGQW010000317.1, read as the reverse complement.
TAGCATTTATTTTTCCCCTGAGGGTCGCTCATGTTAAGCGTTTTTGTGCCTGAAAGGTCATAATTCAGTTTGCGACCCCGGTATCTGGCTAGGGTTGCATGATACATTGGTACTACGCACATATATGTATCGTAATCTGCAATCAGATAATCAAACATAAATTATGAAGGGGAAAAAAAAAACTTTTTTGAAAAATCAAACAAGATTTAATGTGCATTCAGATTGTATAGCATATACTACACAGAGCTGCAGTTCACTAACTGTGGCTCTGTGAAAATCTCACATATAATAATGTTTTTAATTCAAACTCACTTTATAACTTCAGTTTATTCAGAAATAAATCCTTCAGTCTGATTTTGCGGTCATGTGCTTTATAAGTCGTGCGGAGTCAATGAATGCAGTTAAATGTTCTGTTTAGAATGCAACTTTATGGGGATTTCCTGAGTTGTTGTTGTTTTTTTTTGGGCTTTGGATAAGTTTTCACAGAACCTTGCTTCCCTGACAAGATGTGCATGACAATCGCAGCTTGCTCAGTAACATTTGCCATTTCATTTCAATTAATCGCCCTATTAGGAACCAATGCAAATTGAAGGAAAAACCTGGTAAAGTTTAAATAAAATTTTTTTTTTAATTAAAATTATTATTATTTTTTTAATGGATTGCCACTTATTTTCTTTAGTAGTGTAGTCACAATACTTGAATGAAAATACAATAACTTTTTAAAGTAATTGTAGCAATATAAAAGCAAGTCTGATGAATACAACAAATAAAATCAAAGATATAACAAAAGCAGCTCTCAGGTTAATCTAAGAGTGAATTATTTATTTATTTATTTTTTATTTATTTATTTTTCTCTTAATTTTGTTGTTTAACATTGACAAACAACATCAGCAAGATTATGCTTGTCACTTGTGACCAAATGTACACACATCCTCAACAGTTTAAATTCACGTAAGACTTTGCTGACTTTTTGAGGATACTAGCCAAGATGACTTTTGAAGTTATTTGCCTGTTTAAGAGAGCTGTGCATTTTAGAGTATTGAATTATCTATCGCATATTCTGCTTAAATATTTAAATGAACAGGGCCTTAAAATGTGCAGGGAGTTTGCTGCTGTAGCAGCTGTGAACTGAGCCGTTAAAAGCAGGGTAAATGAAAGTGAAACTGCTGGAACGGGTTCGAATGTTGTGGGCTGTAACATCATATCTCAATGTTTTAACTGACCCGAGTGAGTAGAATGTTACTGAATGACAGAAGGTATGGACATCACTATTATATATGAGGCACAGATTAATAATAATATTGAATGAAAAACCCAGTGCAGCCTAATAATTATTTTTTTTAGCCCGAAAGTGTTCAGCGTCATGAATGAGAGCCATGAGTGGTTATGTTGATGTTTTTAAGTTGATGCTGTTTAGTGATTTTGATGCTCTGTTTTTGGTGTAATCTCTTTTATAATGGAAATCTTGTATATAAACGCATGGAAATCTTGTTCTAAATATTAGCTTAAATAAGTTTTTTTCCCCACTATTACTCTTAAGCAGATTTTTAGCCATTTATTTATTATTGGACATAACATCAAACTTATCATGACTGCAAGAATTGAAATATCTGTCATTTCGATATATGATCTTTAGGGTAACCATCGTCTTGTTTCTCTGCCTTATTATTCTGTATGTAAATACATTGTTACTGTCGGATAACTCAGCATGATGACAGTGTTAAACAAAATACATTCACGTTAAGAAGTACAAACCATCCTATATTCTTAGGCTTTTGTTTGTTTCTTCGTCTTAAACCCCCATACGTCGAGTTTTATTCTTCCCAAAATAAAAGGCTTAAGTGTCACAGAAATTCTTCCTTTACAGCATTTCAAACAGTGTGCAGAGAAATCCCTACCAAGCCGATAGCTGGAAATAAGAGGCAGATCTATTCTGAAATTTCCCTCCATGTAGCATTTTATGACAGGGAGACTGTAGAGGCTTTTGTGAAATCGAACCACCTGCCAATTACAAATTAGAAAGCTGCTACAGACTAAGTGTACCGCACTCGTCAAACGGCTTCTGTTCCCGGCCCAGAGGGAGTCCACTCTTTTTTTCTTTTTTTCGCCTGACTCCGAGGGCACAACTGCACAAGGTTTGATATAATTCGGACTGGAGGTATTAATCTCCTCCTATGAGATGGGACCCAAAATTTGCAAGCTTGACAGAGTGGATATGGGAGAAGATCTGTGTT
>CAIGQW010000317.1:935394-945664 GCA_903798125.1 Danio choprae | reverse complement strand
AATTGTATTATCTTTCAATTTCTAAATATGTTTGGTGACTGAAATATAATTTTTATAAATATATCTGTTTAATAAAATTGTTTTGTTTAAATGCACCAAAATACATTGTCTATATTCACTGAGAAATAGATAAAGATAATAATTTTCAAAATGGGGTTTACTCATATGCTGAGCACTGTACATGCACACTATAAAGTAGGTGTGTGGAAATGTATTGATACAGCACAGTATTAAAATAGTTTTGATATTTTGCCAAGATTTTATTATACTATTATTTAGGCAAGAAAAAGGGAGCGTTGGTAACTGAATAATCATGTATGCGTAATGCTTGTGCATACTGATGCGCTCCAACACAACCTGAGCGCACATAAGAGGCATTACTCACAGTATAACTATAACTCACAAAAGTGTGACATGGAGCTGCACTGCTGAGAGTATTCACCTCATTCTGAGTTTATGCAGTTATATTGTGTGTCAATGCCAAAGTAAGTTTGCACAGCATTGTCTACAGTCTACATCTACAGTAGCTCAGTTGTATTATAGATGATATAGGAATGATGCCTTTGCGAGAGAGACTTTAGCTTGCTAATTATCGCTGCTATATGGTGTGTAACGCTCATTCAATCATGTTTCTATATGCATGACAGCACCTAGTGGCAGTTATTATTTGTTTATAATAATGGTTATTTGCATTTGTTTTAGTTACTTTGCTTATCATAATGATTATGTATGGAAACTAATTTCTGAAAATCTGTTAATGTTTGTTTCTTTCAAAACCACACACACTTTTAAAGTTATACAAACCCGCTTATTCTAATAGAAGCACTGCATGTCTATGCTAACTGCAGCTGCATGCCCATGCTTCCTGTGTCCTGACTGACACCCAGGAGTGACCACCACATAACAATTGATCCAGCAGTAGAAGCCTATTTAGTCCTTTCAAACCTCCCCAACACTTTAGTTGAGTAATAAAACCATTTTCTTTACAGTCCACTAGATGATAGTGTTGAGTTTTTTTCTTTCTGGTGACCAGGGTCACCTTCAGCAGTTAGTAAAAGGTGAAAGACAGGTGCATGCAGTATTTATAATAGGGCTTCATTAAAACGTTGGTCAGTTTGTCTGCTTGGAAATCCTCTTTTTGCACTGCAGCAATAAAATTGAAGTGAGATACACTGAGAAATGATATTGTTTGCCAGATGTTGCAAGAGTTTCCTTTGGGAACATAATTTGAAGTTGGGAAAATTTCAATAGATTGCAGAATATCACAATATATTTAAAATTGCAATATTATTGCATCATGACACAAGTATTGTGATAATCGTATTGTGGGGACCTCTGGTGATTCCCACTCCTTCTATAAAGATGAATCCTTGTCCAGTGTCTTTGCTTTCTCTCTCCAGAAGTTATGCAAAAGAATGTTTGTTTTCATTTAAAAAGGTTTTAATCTTCTTACACCTGCACTGATAAACATTGGAGTTTGTTGTTTTTGCCATCTTCAGTATTATGTTGTTTTTAATCAGTCTCCTTCTTTTCTATAACTAATGTGAAATAATGGCTTACATCTTGTGAACAGACTAAATATTGTTAAATAATTCAAAGTACATGGGTGAGCTCTGGTGGTGCGTGTGCATTACATGCATTCTGTTGTGATAACACTCACTGTACATCCAACTATACAAAATCAAGTATATTTTGCGCTTCATGGCATGTTTTGCTACATACCCAACAACATGGCCAATTTTTGCCTGATGCATGTTTGACCGCTACAGAAAACCCAACAGGCTCTAGACTAAAGTTTGTTACATCTTAAAGGGGCTATTGCATTAGACTCTTTAAATTTTTAAAATGTATTTAAACCTATTGGTCCCTTCAATCCAAAGCATTCTTTTGTTTTGACACACATACAGGGGAACCCTTAAAGTATGCTCAATTTGATGGCATATTAGAACTGCTGCTTGCCATTCAAATTTTCTAGACCATTATCTGCACATTTTCTCGCAGATAGCTTCATAGTCTCATTTCATTATCTTATCTAAGCTACATTTGTGAGTATCTCTTAACCCTCTCAAACAAACACTCAGCAGCACAGCCAATTTTTGTTGCATCTTTAGTTATTTCTTGTTATTGCTTCATCTCTTTAGTTTATTTTTTTGGTTGTGAAACAACAGACAGAGCTATTGTTGCCACTTTGTGTACAAACTAATTGGAGCAAAAAAATGCGGAAACTGATCAAATAGCGCAAACGTTGTGTGCAGTTCTAACAAAAATTAAAGTGTATATGCGTATGTGTATCATGCCCGTTTGCTGACTCTTTGTCCTACAGCTCACCCCGCAAGGGCCGTATTTTCCAAATCTGTTTTTTTTTTGTCAGAATTAATTCACAAATCAATTGTGGTGGATTCCAGCAGAGGAGCCAGATACAGACTCCTGCCACGGACGGAATGTTTTATTCCTTTTCTTGTGTTTCTCTCCAGCGTCTCTCTCAATGCCAGCACAAAGTTCACGAATAGCGCTTGATACTGCAGCCATGCGCTACGACCATATTCATCGGCACTCTGGAAAGAACAATGCAGAGTGCAATGAAGCGCTCGGGCTCTCTCAGCCTCTAACCTTGGGCTATTGAACTTAACATCCCATTTATAGATTGCTGTTATGCCTGAGCCATTTGTAGCAGAATAGCTCTTTATAGCTTTAAGAAAAAGTAATGAGATGGAGAGAGAAAGAGCACCAGATCATTTTTTGCACACTTACATATTGAGAATGTTTGTTTTCTTTTTTCCCTTTCTCCATTTCTTTCTTGGAAAAGGCTCTGCCGCTGCCTGGTGGTACTGATAAATGTGTGCCTGTAGGCATTCTGGAAGACGAGGCCATGCTCTCCATTTATAATGTCCTCTGTGCGCTGGACACACGTGTCCGAGGCTGATCCGTGCTGTCGAGGAGATGCACAAAACTCTTCCCAACCGCTAAACATGAAATGGGCTGATTTAACGTGTAGACCTGCCTGGAAGGTGATATTGAGTGTGTGTGTGTGTGTGCGAGAGAGAGACTTGCCTGAGATTAAGACCCCAGTCTGTCTGTGTGGACGTTTCCCTGGTGACACACATATGCTCTCACGTATTTCTTCTGCCACTCAGAAATACATGAGCTCAACAGTTGCATGATGCTCTGATATATTACATGTCCTCGGTTTGGGGCTTGGTCATGTGGTAGGAAGTGCAATAATGCAGAGACAGTGACATTGGTAGGTGCCCGCCCTGTTTTATTTTACAAATATAAATGATTTTGTTTTAAAATTATAAAGCTATTTAACAAAAATCCACACCACTTACTGAAGGAGTTCGTAGATGAAATGCCAGAGAGATGGAAAAAAAAAAGTCTGATAAATATATATTATAAAGTTGTTATAATTTTATAACATTATTCCTAAACTATAAATTATTTTTTTCTTTTTTTATTTATTTCTGACAGTCTAATTTGACCAGTTTCGATGTGATGCTATATGTGACTTACTGAGATCAGTTGTTATCCCAATCTAATTATGATGATGTCCTATAAAGAACTTTGTTGTGAATTTATATATTGCCTAATGTATTTCTTTTTGGGGTGCTTGGTAAAAGTCCTGTTAATTTGTAGGCTGCTTCAGCTGTGGCTAAGATGTAGTGAAAAATACTATGAGTATTTGAGTTCTGTGTGTTTTAAAAGTTATTAGAATGACTGAGAAAAAAGGTGTGAAAGCTGAGATAAACCTTTTCATTGGAGGCAGTTAGATGTCTGTCTAAGACAGATATTAATTCATTCCATGACATCTTTGTGAGTCTCCCACAGTGGTAAACTGCTGTCATTTTGATGGAATGGCTCTTAAATATTTTTGAAAATCTTGCTGTTTTTCCCTTTCCTTTTACCTACCCAAGGTCGGTTTAGAGTGATAGTGGCAGAGACGCCTTTGTAACATCTCTGTGCAGCACATCATCCAGGTTCAGAGCGCAGAGGAGGCCTGTGTGTGTGCGCGTGTGTGTGTCACACTAAAGCAAAGGCAGAGCTCATGGTGCTGTATAAAGGCCAATTGATTATAGGCACCGCTGGGGCAGCAGGACAGGCTGATGCAGGAGTGTTTGAAGAACCGAAGCGCTAGCCAACATCTCAGAAGCCGGGAAACCCTCGCTGAGATGTTCTGAGCAGCGGTCCAATTTAGTATTTAAAAGGTGAGCTCTCTTAGCGGCATGGGAAGTTGAAAGGGCTGGTGCTGGCGGCCCAGCTTGCTTCGGCATGGAAAGGCTGGCCGCTACAGCTGCCTGCTCGCTGTAATTAAGTGTGAACTGTTTGCCGCCACAAATGGCATTTAAATGCCAAGTGGTAGCCAGAGCAGGCGTAATATCAGGGGTTTATGGCTTCAACCTTGCCTTTTCTCTCTTTTTTTTATAGTCTCTTTCCCACCACGGTTGGATGGATGGAAGGGATTTAGTGTATATAAAGGTTTACAGAGGAGAAGGAGAATATAGAGAGGAGCGAGTAGAAGTGGTTTGCGCTCTGCAGTCTCTTGTGATCGGGGGCATTGACACACTGTAACGATCTTAAGCTGGCACTGTCAAACCGCTCTCACCAGCAGCCATTAGAGAACTGTGTGTGGGAGGTTGACATTTAAGCATGAAAATTTAAAGAATTGCAGGCAAGACGTGAGAATTATATTATGCAGTCGCGCATATTCTTGGCGAATACCATTTTTATGTTCTGCAACATGAACGATTTATTCACTGCGGCGTGCAAATCATGCCAGTCACCATATTTAATATCACATCAGGCGTTTCATGTCGTAAAAGCTGCCTCTGACAGCTGTTGACATGTTTAATTTTTCATGTTCTTCCTCGTGAGCGAGAATTACATCAGGAGATCAAAGAGTTTTGCATTAAAACGTGTAAACCATTTTAGTGGCATGATGTGATGCACTGTAGAGTGAAAATAATTTTGTTCATTTTTTTGGAAATTGAGATTCTCCCTCACTTATGGCAACCAAGAATGTATTTATTTGATTATAAAAACCCAGTTAAATAGGGAAGAATTATACAAATTACAGTTTAATATAAAATAAATGTTTTATTTTAATTGAAAAAAAATTTGTTCCTATGATGGAAAAACAATGTATTTAAAAAGATTTAGTGGACTAAGTAAAAGATTTTATTTATTATACCCTTTAGGGAAAAAAGGGTGAACATATTTGAACTATAGCATGTAGAGTACAGTGCACACCTAATTTTATGCTTATAGTTTAATTACAAGCAATGCTTTGCCCATATAGTGCATGGTTATTCTAGTAAGCAAGTATCGGTTTATTTTAAGCTTTAAACGGTAGTGCTTTTTTTTCTTAGTGCACATGTCAGCCACCTGTGTGCAAAAGACTCGGCGTAAATGCGCACCCTGTTTTTTAGTGGAAATTGCACAGAAATGCAGGTGTAATTAGAGAGCAGCACAGCTGTTTTGTGGAATTATGGGTAATGACAGGGCTGGTGCATTAGGGTAGAGAGTGAGCTATTAGATCAGACTCATTGTGAAGAGACTGTGAGCTGGATTAGATGACGGATCCGAATGAGGGTTATTGCCTCTGCTGCTTTCTTGATAGCTTTGCCAGAATGCAGAAAGGGTAGAACTGTTATAAATGTAAGATGGGTACAAGGAAAAACAGCAGACGCACATTGCCCACTGGCTGTCACTGGACCCGATGAGCAAAAGAGAGCAGGAGCTCTGGGATTTTACAGTCTCCTTGTGAAGCGTTTCGATGTGGGGCTTGACAGCGTGTAATCACTCACACATACACTTTGTGTACGCTCTATGTGTGTTTGTTTGCTTCTAGGAGAGCCGGTCGGTCAATACTTCAGGGCTGCAATCAGGGGAGGCTCTGCAATCAATATCATCACAGTGGGCTGTAAAATGTCCTCCGTGCACACAGCACTCTATGCAGGCACAGAGAGAGCGAGAAGATGGGGGGAATATATGGTAAGAAAGAAAAACAAATGCAGGGAGGGGCAGTGCAAATGGTTGTAAATCTCAGCAGGCTCGCAAACAAACAGCGCTTTTCAGTCATCTTACACAAAACGCCTTTGATAGTGCTTTATCACCTCACCGTCTCACCCTGCCTCTCCACCACTGGCTACTAGTGCTGTCAGTCATCCAGCTGGAAGCTCATTGGCTGTCATGTGAGAGTGGGCAGACCTCATGCAAAGGGCTGAAGGGGTAATTTACCGACCGCTGCACTAATGATGCTGAGCTGGGTGCTATCAATAACCACACCCCCTCACACACACACACACACGCACACGCGTGCGCACAGACTGAAGGAAACATTGAGCTGTCACTCCCACTTTGCATCGTCCTTCATCTCGGCAGACGTTAACGCATGCAGACGTTTCTTTTCTTCTCTTCGTTCTAATCTAGTGTGGTGGCGTGTCTTTTGTGCCAGCTCGATTTGACATTAGTTCGGCAGTTCAGGCCGATACCTCGCTCTGCCAATTGAGATATCAGTTTACTCTGGGTGTACTACGGTACTTGATAAAAATGTCAAATGGCTGATGTCTCTTCAGCCCTCCCCCAACCATATGCTTACATTTTAGTGCTTGGGAAATTGTCTGCGCGGTTGCACGCCTGTCTCTGTGTGCGTGTGCATGTGTGTGTGTGCGTGCACTGCCGCCCATTACATCTAATTAGATTGACCTCAGCTCTTATCTGGCAGGACTGTGTAGGCACTCTATAACAAAGAACGGACTTGGTGGCTGCTGGTAGAGTTGTGTGTGTGTGTGTGTGTAGAAGACTAAGGGTTGAAATACAGCTGAAAGATGGCATGCTGGGAGTGCGGCTGTGGGCTGAGTGTCAGCCATGACCCTTGAACTCCAGCGGCTTGTTTTCTCCTCATCCTTGAGATATTCATCTCCTCTTTTACTCTTTCAGTCTTCAAAATTGCACATTCAGCCCAATGTTGCCTGTCATATCTAGGATTTTCTGAGTGAAAATTGTAAATACCATACAATTTGTTTTTTTTTTAAATGCAAAGCTAAAGCTGGTGTGCCACACTCGTTTTTGTTTTGTCTTTGTCAGTGCAAAGTTTGCGCATGCGTGGACCTGTGTATGTGTGTTTGTTCGTGGAGCGCGTGTGTAATTAAAGAGGACTGAGGGATTGGAGGAGGCAGATGATCTCTCCTCATGCCTGTAGTGCAGGGCTCCTGTGGCAGATTGACAGTCTGGAGCATAGATAAGCAGCTTCCTGTGGCGCTCCTCTTTATTTCTCCCCCTCCGCTCCGTAGGGAGCTGTTTCAGCCGTGCGCACATGCTCATTAAAATCTAAACGTATAGGGAATGAGGCTTCGTGTGAGCCAGTCTGTCTACATGAGGAAGTGCGTTGTCATTCAGATGTATATCTTGTATCATTGTTGAATGTTTGTCGGTGGTAAATTCACTTGACCACAGAGTACCGTGCAATTTTTTTGAGCCAGAGGGCGGGGCTCCAGCTGGCATGTCGCGGGTCGGTTAGTTTACCGTCTGTCCACGCGCACACACAAGCACCCCGACTCCTAAGGACCCCACACCACGGCCCTTCTAGATGGTTGAACGTTTGCCCACCCCTTAGGACCCATGAGTTCATCAGTATTCGCATTTGACCCTTTGCCAGCTTGTTTAATGCTGTGGCTTCTTTTTGCCAGCGATATTAGACACTAAATATTTGCAGAGGTTGATGTTTGAAAGGAAACCCAGTGCAGCAGGATGCTGGGTAAAAGGAGTGTGTGATGAATCACAAGTGAGGATGGGAATTGTGCTCTTGTCCTGCCTTGATTTTTCTTTTTCCACTAGAGTGTACTTGGTAAAGACTACTTCCTGCTGAGTATCATTGTCAGGGAGTCGGGACTTGTAAGGATCAGCATTTTTTTCTCTCCTCTCCCTCTCTCTTTCTCTTTATATCTTCATCTTTTTAAAATGATAGCTCTCTTAGGAAACTAGTGAGCTACATTGCTGTCTACTATCTACATGGGCACCTACCTAGGCTGCATCCTAACTGATATGAAATCGTACAAGCAGTGTTGTGGTTTTAAATATATAATTTAGTAACCATTTTGTTTTCTCATATAATGGGAAACAGTTTAATATTATATTTAGTGTTGGTGTAACAATGTCTGTTTTAGCCCATTTTTATTCTTTTTGGATTTTGAATGTCCAAAAATGTCTTTTTGGACATTACTAACTTTCATTCTTTGAACAAAAGCAGTTTTCCAATTCTGTTGTGTTCCACAACAGTCATACAGGTTTGGAGTCTAGATATACAACATGCTAGGTTTTGGCACCGACCTGGAGTTTTTATGAATGTTTCTGTCAGCTGCTGTTAGCCGAGTCAGCAGGGGAGATGGCAGAGTTAAATCAGTCTCTCTTCCAAACAGCTTCACTTATATACAAAACCTGCTTTTGTACTCGGTCCATAACCAGCGAGCCACATGCGCACTGGCCAAGGAAAGGTGAGCGCTGTAATCGGCCCAATCAAATAATCAGAACCAAAGTAAGTCAGAGACGCAGTTAGAGGCAGAGCAGAACAAAGAGCATTGTGTACGGCAGCACAGAGAGGAGAGGAAGGCTTTGCGCAGTGTCTGTTGCCACAAGCCACTTTTCCTGCATCAGCTTGGCTCGCTCCAACTCGAACACACTGATCGATTAGCCGTGGCTTAACCAAGACTTCTCATTTCCTGCCTTCCATTACCGCGCTCCATCACACCCGGCACTGCTCAGCGGCCCATGCTGCAGTCTCAATGCTGGGATTAACCAACCAAGCAGGCATGGTTCACATTTAAACACACACATGGCTCTTCGTGTTCTGTATCCTAACACAAAGGCCCCACAGCTTGTGTTTCATTCATTTGTCAGTCTCATAAACATGCTATTTCTTCATTTAACTTGTACTGCAACCATTGCCTGTGGTTCAGCCCTTTTCACCCTGCCATGATCCTGTCTGTGTTTATCTATGAATGCATGGCTGCTCCCCTCCCCAGCGAGTGAAACGACCCAGTCATTAGGCCACACTAACAAGGCAGCGCATTGTCTCTCTCTCTCACCGCATTCATTCAGGAAGTGCAGAGACATGAGCAGGGATTCAAGGCTAAACTGAGCCCGCTGCTCGTGCGACTGATCCGCCATCGTTCCCTCTACAGATTTTAGGACTGGATAAGCTCACGGGCTCATGTGTTTTGCCTTTGTGCTCAAATGTTTTGAGATGTTTCACATTTCTGGGAGGCTGTTCGCCTGGCTTGTGCTCTTGTAGTACATTATCTCACCGGCCGTGTGACAAGGTTGTGTCAGAGAGCTGTAGAATTATGGCGTAACTCTATACTACGACAGTGACCATTGAGGTCAGGAACATGGATCCGGCGTCCCTTGAGCTTGCGGGCATTTTCCTCTCAAAGTCGCACTGCTTCACTCCATAAATCTACACTGTCAGCAGCCATTTAGGTCTGGCAAAGTCAGGTTTTAGATGAGATGTTACCCAAGACGGAGGAAGAGGTCAAATTTAAAACTCAGCAAGAGAAAGAGAAATGGCTTTGATGATGGTTTACCCTACAAATATTGCTCATAATTGTGCGCTATATAATATTTTTACTATTGCTAGACTAATTCAGCCTGATTTAGATGCATCTAATTATATATCTGTTTTTAAATATGGGTAAAAGTTGAGATTTCATTTTTTGTTGTCTACATTAAATGTGCAAAATTGATTTTATATACATGGAAAGCATATTAAATCAAACAGTGTCTAATATTTTAAATAGTTTTGGATAAAATGTCATAATATCTGTGAAACCGTATTTCATCATTCAGCGGTAACATCTTACCTGTTATTAAAATACAAAATATGATCATACAAAATTTTATTTATCGTCATTTTTAGCTCTGGAAAAAAATTTAGTGAAAAAGGACAAATCTAAAGATTTGAGAAGTACGGAAAATCATCAATCAAAAAAGCTAAGCGAAGCTGGCTGTGCAAGTCATTGATTGTGTCAAACAACAGAGTTGATCATTTATCTGATTATCTGTAAATAAGACAATTTGCACTGAATGTTGTTCATTAAACGCCATGAGGAAATATTTTTGTGTTTGTGACTGGATGCCACAAAATAATACAATCACATTCAATTCAGCCTGCAAATTCACATCTCAGATTCATTTTGTCTAGACTGGCGATTGAGCAGTGCCACTGAAAGCCTGTTGTGTGTGTGTGTGTGTGTGTGTGTGTGTGTGTGTGTGTGTG
>CAIGQW010000317.1:910846-921652 GCA_903798125.1 Danio choprae | reverse complement strand
GAGAGGCATGTCCGTAAGAGAATATGCTATATTCAATGATTGTGTTTTCGTTATTTCAAGTCCATCATCTGTATTATTTCAATTATGATAAAATACATTTTGCAAACAATTTCATAAGTTAAAAACAGAAAAAAGCTGAAACATATTGATTAAAAAATGTATAGATAGTCAACTCTTGTAGAATTTTATGTAGAACAGGTACTAAAGTGAGTTGAATCCATCTGACAGCATACATAATTACAATTTGCCAACTTCCCAGGAGGACTTGAACACACTATCAGTGAAATGGACATGGGTCATAAAATTATGAACTTTAGTGGAATATTCAGAGTAAAAAGGGAAGCATTAATATTAATTTAAGTTAATGCCTATTGCTCATATTAAACTACTAGCCTATAGTGTGAATGTACACATGTATACATACTAATTCATTTATAGTCAATCATTTAAATCATTCAGTAATGTCCAAATATAATTCAAAATAAAACATTCCTGATAAAACTATATAGCATAGCATTTAACAATACCTAGCTTCTGCTATATGTTCTGGGCTCTGCTGCCTAATTCAGATCCTCCAAAAGGGCTGCAAAATATTTAGGAACCTGGCCGAGTGATTTCTCCATCTCGCACCAGATTCGGTTTCAGACAAGTACGCGATAATGTTTGCCGGGCGATTTATTTCATGTGGATTTGTCTTTCGTTATACGAGTCACAAGCATTATAATCAGACTCTTAAAACTTTAAACAGCTCAGTATTAAAAAGCTTTTAATGCAGGCCTGTTTGCTTTTTCCTCATCTGTCTGCCATATTTGTTGGCGTGTGGAATTTCCTCTATTGACAGAGCTTGTGTTTTTAGTGGATGGTGCTGTGGGGAGAAAGAGAGGGGTTGTTTATGAAATTTACCCAAATGAAGGGGGATATGATTTGAGGCCCTAACCTCTCTTCACTTTGCAGCCAGGTTCGGGCAGTCAGCCCGGCGGTGGAGTGAGAGCTACTCTGGACGCAAATCATAGTGACAGTTTCTGGGCCTCGCTCTGTGCCTGGCTATATGAAAATCGCCGCTGTTGCTGTGGCAACGGAGCGGGGAAGGCTTTTGAAAAGGAACATCTTGTCATTTTCTTTAATCCACTGCAGCTGGAGATCCGAACACTATTATTAAATTGTAGTTTCCATGGTTACTGCTATGGGTTTGCAACAGCAGCCATTTCAGGGCTCCTCTCCCCCTGCTCATCATCTGGCTTTTTAGGGGTCTTTTGTAGTGTACCACACGCAAAAACAATGGGAACCGTCAACTGTGCTATTCACCACCTTTTGTGCCTTTGTTTGGTCTATAGGTTTAAATCCACACCATTTCCTCTTCGGCTCTATTGTGCATTAATGTGAATCGTGCATTAATGCGATTATTGTATTGTGTTGCTAAAGCTGAAAAATACCTTAAAGGCACCATCAGCATATTAAAAATCTTTTTAGAGGGGTAAAAAATATGTAAATAATGATGATAAAAGGCTGTTATTGCATTTTAGGCTAATGCATTTTGATTCCCTAATGTCTACTTCCATTGTATGAAAGAGATAATTTACCTCAATATTAAAATAGTTATAATTGACTTACCCTCACATTATTCCAAATCAATGACACTTGGGTTAGCCTTCCTAATAACCTAAAAGATCCAAAACAGATATAGTAAAATTAATCCATATAATGGTTTAATCTACATCTTGTGATAATATGATGAACAGGTTTAATGTAGGCTGTTTGGTTTATATTTAGGTTATCTAAATATAATGGATGAACAGTACTCTTTGGTTTGATTAAAATGATTTGTGTAAGTACAAGCTAAGTACATTGTGGAAATGTTATAATTACAATTAATTGTTATTGTTTTTATTCATTTATTTAGATGTTTTATTTTATAAAATGTTATAAATTGAAAATTTTTGAAAATAATACCACTATTGTTTTCATGCCAACTACAAAAATGCAGATATGTCATGTGCATGTATATTACTAAGTGTGTTGGCATGCTTGAGGACTTCACAGCTAAATTAGTAAAGACATGTAGGATGAGTAAATAACTTTTTCATTTATTTGTTTATTTGATGGAACTATGCCCTTAAATTGTCCTGTTTGCTTTTATTGTGCAACACATGAATGCTAAAAGCAAATCTGCTAAATGTAATACCTGACATTTCATAAATCATAAAAGCATTACATTTTTCTTTCTACTCTCCTCTCTTTTCTCACAGGCGATTAAACAGTACACAAGGGGAGATTCGAGTCGGCCCCAGTCACCAGGTATGTCTCTGTACTAATGCTTAACATGTTATCTGAAACCTTGTCATCTCTGACACTGCTTATTAAAAGCTTCTGAATATCTGAACTCATATTAAGCAGTGGCTTGATTGACAAGCTCAAGCGCTGCTTAGATATTGCTGCTGGTTCTCTGTCACCTATAGGTTTAACTTAAACGTGTCCTCACAGTGGAATAAAGATGATGCTTGATGGATTTTTTATGCAGTGCTGTGGCCATATGGAATAGTGCGTTTGGAAATTGGCTGCTCGGAGTGTGTGGGATTTATTAGACACATTCGGCAGTGTTTTATGGGAATTAGGAATGGTCACAGCGGTCTGAAATTGAAAAGCCAAAAGGAAGATCGCTAAAGAAGATGGCACACGATGAAAAAGACCGAACACCACCAGCAATTAATGTCAGATGTTTTATAGTGTATGTCCTCCCAGAGATCCCTTTAAGCTATCATGTGGAGTCAAACTAGCAGCAGGACTTCTGCCCAGGGTTACACCAAATGACTTTAGATGAAGTTTGTGGTAATAAAGTTCTACCGAGCTGGCCATTACAGGTTAGCGCACCATGGATATTGATTTAACTCTAGATGCATCTGTTAGACTTTAGAACTGAATGTTAGTCTGAATGTCTTAGGAAATTACTTTTGAGGTTTGGTCTTAGGATTTATTTGAGCTCATGATTTTTTATTTTTTTTATTATAGAAACGTTCTGCTTAAGGAGTTTCGGGACAGAATGTGCACAAAACGTGTGAAAACATGCTAATTCTGTTCTAAGCCACTCAATATGTCTAGGGATTGCAGTCATATTTCCACTCTTTTGTGTGTGAATATACACAACTTTTTAAACAAATGCAACTTTGGTTAAACTTTTTTCAAAAGCAATACAGGGTTTCAGACATTTGAGAGCACTAGCAGCTAACTAATTTGGTAGCACTACACATCTAGTATTAAATGATTTCTTCAGTCTTAGAAATGCACATAACTTATGCTGCCAGAGTGTGAGTTGGGATCCAAATGCAAAAAAATATTTTATTAAAAAGGAGAGAAAATAACATTGTTCATTTTGAGGTGAACTTACCCTTAACAAAAAGTAAAGTTAATATATTACTTCATTAACATCTTTAATACATTAATAATGTAATCAAATTCAATATGATTATCTGACTTTTCTGCCATTGGTTACCACCGTAACACCATGGTAACTTATACATGCAAGGGAAAGCTTAATGTTTTGGTCAACATATTGATTCAAGTGAGGTCTTTAATCACCCATGCATGTAGAGATTAAATGAATATGAAAATTGATATTTAGCTTTCAACGTTCGTGCTATTTGTGTTGTGACTGCAGCTGTCTGTCCCCTCTGCTCTTTGCTAAATTAGGCCAAGCTCCCAGAGCTGCAGCCCTTTCCTTCTCCTGGAGGTCAGACAGTGACAGAGAATGAAGAACTGGTCTGGATGCCCGGGGTCAATGACTGTGACCTCCTCATGTACCTGCGGGCAGCCAGGTAAAGCCCTGTCTTCTCCATTTCAGTCATGTTGTGCAGTTTGTTTTGTTGTCATCTTCAACATAATCGATGATTCCTCTCTTCTGCTTGACAGGAGCATGGCAGCGTTTGCAGGGATGTGTGATGGGGGGTCAACAGAGGACGGCTGCCTCGCCGCCTCACGAGATGACACTACACTTAACGCATTAAACACTGTAAGTTGACGCACTGTTCTCGGATTAACTGACCTTTACTCCAGATTTAAGATTACAGGCAATCTCTTAGCTAATGCTAAAGTTAGGGCATTGGGGATTGCAAAACTGAGAAGTGCAAAGGGAAAGACAGTGGATCTTATCTTAATGGCATGCTTATTTTATTAAGAAGGTTAGAGTTCGGTAAAAACTATGGTTTTGGTGATTATTGTGTGTGTTATGGTAGAGGTGTACAATATTTTCTTATTTGTTACCATTAGTTTAATTGACCATACATTTCTTTAGCATTTAATGTCTTTTATTATTGTTTGTTCATAGTGTAATCGTTTATGGGCTAAGTGCTATTATTGACTACTACTTTTGATTTGAGCAGTGTTTTTGTTGATGTAGAAATTACCATAAGGATTGATAGATGAAGTAGAGTTTACCTATAGTTTATATTAAGTCAGGTTAACAAATGAAATCTGATGATGATAATAATAACAATAACAACAACAGCAATAATAAAAATGTATTAATTGTTTGGGCTAGCATTTTGTTTGCTGTTTAAACTTTTTAGAAATAATAATAATAATAATTTTATTGCTGCAATTTTTGTAATTAAAAACAAAAAACGAATAAAGCCATGTAATAACAGTAATATTATTTTTTTTTATCATTATTACCAGTATTAAAGTTTCAACAAAAAATCTTGTTGGTAATATTAATGAGAAATAATACATTTCTCGGCTGCTGTGGGAAATGGCATTTAGCAGTTGTAATTACATTTGTTGAATTATTGTGCTGATCCTTAGAATGTGCACTTGATTATGTAAATATCAGTCTCATTGGTATCCAGATGACTTATTTTTCTGTAAATGTAGCTTTTTTTTGCCACCAATCTGGTCTGTTAATTTAGTCCATGTGCTTTTGCTATGCAAATACCAGGATGTATTGTCATTTTGCAGTTGGAGCTAATTAGTAAAAACAAAAAGAGAAATTAAGCCCTTCACATTGCTCACTGTTTAGAAAACCATAAAATGTCATAATGCCAAAACCAGTGGTCCAGGCAGTGAAGTGGTTTAACAGTGAGAGCTCAGATTTCAGGAACAGCCATTTTCTACATAACTAAATATTCAGGCTAATGAGGAAATAGATTTAACAGAACCCTGTGTAATCCTAAATGAGAGTAGTTACAATAGTCTTGTGGTTCACTTGACTTCCCTTATTCATCAATTTTCTGACCTTCAAAATCACAAATGTCATTCATAACTGTCGGCATATAAGCCGTCTTCATACAGTAGACTCTTCTATGCATCAGAGTTCCCTCTACTTGCTCAGTTCAGCAGCTAAAACCCAATTTGTCTTGGCCAATTAAACACCCGGCACCAAAGAGACAGTGAAGTAAGATGTCCCTAGCAGGCTTCATGCCTAATTGTCAAAAGATGAAGAAGAAAAAAAGAAAAAGAAATCCCCGAGCGTTTCCTCACATTTGTTCACCTTCTCAGCGGTGCACCACAGGCTGCTGCTCTCTGAACACAGCCTCGCCTCAGGAAAGACACGGGCACCAGGGGCCATCAAAACACCCTAGTAAATTGGCGTTGAAGAGCTCCTCAGTGATGTCTGCAATTGTAAGATGTCTGAACAAGAGGGGTGTAATTTATGGCTTCATTAATGCACAGTAGGCCTTGACAGCTGAGCTTTTACAGAGCTGAATTTATAAACCTGGTCAAGTACAAAAATATAGCGGGATATATGCTAATGCCGCCGATGTCAGACAACCATTATAAAAGCAATTCCTATGTCTTTGCTAGCCTTAAAAAAAAAAATCTGCAAATGAACCTGAAATGCAATAAACATGACATTTTCATTTTTGACTGAGAAGTGGATAAGCTGAGAATTAATATGAGCTGCGGTTCAGTTTCTTGACCTTTTTCCTCTCATCTGCAATTCAAATGTGCTTCGAGCGTGAGGCGCTCCGTGTCTCAGTCAGGTACCTGCTTGCCTTTAACAGGCTGCTTTGTTGTAGTTGTGTTAGTAATGATTGTGGCCAGCATCTCTAGCGGAGGTGAAGGAAAAGCACTTTGGCTAGATATTGTTCTTTTCTCAAGTGTTTTTGTAAATAAACATGTTGTGGGGAAACTTAAAGCCTTTAAATATTCCCGCATTGTTAACGGCTAGTATAATAATAAGCATCATCTTCGTCATCTTCAAAGCTTGCGTGGCTTTGTTTTTTTTCTCTCTTTTTTTTTCTTTTGTTAGAATATTTTAAGTTATTTGAGTTCGCACTCATCTGCCTGCTCAATACTTAATGGCTTTCAGATTTTTAGTCCAGCTGTCCAAGCTCACCCTATCTGACAGGGTTATAGAGAGCCAATCACTGTTACAGTGTTCAGACTGTCCTTACACTGGGAAAAATGAGTCCATTGCAGTCAGATATAACAATCAGCTGTGCGGTAACTTACTAAAAGTTGCAACACTATTAACATACTGTAACTGTTGTGAAGTAGCAGTAACAGGCTACTTTTTGTGTCTTGGAAAATTGTCATTGTTTTTGTGACACTGTAGTGGAATAATTTTCTAAAATGTTCTTCAAAAGTCAGATATATTTAGTATTTTGTCTCAAATTATGAGTATTTAATCTTTTGACTAGTTATTTGTAGTAAATATTTACTTTGTCTAAAAAAACAAACATTTATTAGTATTTTTAGTTTAGTTTTTGTTTAGTTTTCTATCTTTTGTATTTTTTCCAAAAGAGTGTTCAAAAGTGTTTATAATTAGTATGTTATTTAATTTTATTTTAGATTGTAATGTTTTTATGTCAAATTATTATTTGTATTTAATATTTTTAAGTGAAATTAAAGTTAAATTATGGTGTTTTCCTATGGTGTTTGCCTGAATTCCTGTTTGAATTGTGCTTTATAGATTGCATTTTATTTACTAGCTGCATTGCATATTTATAAATGTATTTAAAATTAACTTGTTTTTAATTGGATTTTACTTTAGTTTGATTAGCATTTATTAAATACTGTAGTTTTAATACTCTCTCCCTTAAGCAGCTTAAATTCAAATTTGAATAGCTCAGTAGCTAGCTAAAGTAGTTTAGCTTTTAAAAATACAAGCAGCTTGTAAAGGTACATTTCCAAAACGGCAATCATTAACCTTAATTTCTTCCCTGTCGTCTTTTCTACAGCTTCATGAGAGCAGCTACGATGCCGGAAAAGCCCTGCAGCGGCTGGTGAAGAAACCAGTGCCTAAGCTGATTGAGAAGTGCTGGTCAGAGGATGAAGTGGTGAGTGAACGAGTTAAATTTTCTTCATAATGTGGAGAGGAAGAGAAGGCTGGATTTCTCTGCATTGCTAGCTCTTTTTTTTCGTGCACTGAAAAGCACTCAGGATTTCAGCTCCTCCAGCAGAACAGGGCAGCTGCATCCTGTTTATGGCCTGTGGAATAAATCTTCCCTGTGAGGAGGGAGAAGCAGAGGAGGGGGAAACAAAGTCTTGGTCAGCTTGTGTTTAAAACTTTGATTTGATCTGAGAACCTGTAAGCATTTTACGCCTCGGACGGTATAGTGTAAGGAAAACAAAGATCTGTGGTGTCGATAAGAGACTGAAAAGCTATTATGCATTTACCTTTAAACAGTCTCCGTAGAGATTGATGAGTCATGACAGAGTGTCTTGTGTAGAAGCCAAGGGCACTTTATAACAAATTGTTTTGGTCCACGACAGCTGAACAAGCATGGTTTTAAAGACTACATAATTTATTATTAAGTTAGAAATGTTTTTTTATTATTATCAATGAGATATATATATATATATAAACCTGTTTTAATTCAGTTAGTTACTCGGGAACTACTTTTATTAGAATGATGACTATAGCAAAATTACTTCAACTTATAATTAAAAGGAGAATATTTCCAAAATGAAAAAGTTTTCAA
Organism: Danio choprae; assembly: GCA_903798125.1. NCBI lineage: Eukaryota > Metazoa > Chordata > Actinopteri > Cypriniformes > Danionidae > Danio > Danio choprae. Next base: position 913,736 of record CAIGQW010000317.1, on the reverse strand, counting down.
ACTAGACAAGTATTTCAATAATGCATCCTTTGTTTTCCTGCTTTTATAAATGTTGAGGAAATATTCCATTGTATAATTTAGCAAAAGTTGGATTGTAATTTTTAACAGTCTTAAACATGTAGAATTATTTCAGAAACATCCGACAAATGTCCTACTAAAATGTTTCAGGACAATAAAACACTCCATGAATGATGTATAAACGGCTTGTATGGCAACATTTTGAGTACATCATTACAGACCAGATAGCCAGTAACAAATCTTCATCAAATGAACTATTTAATTTAATGAGTATTTAATCTTTTTACTAGTTATATGAACTAGATTTTTTCCAAACACACCCAACATTAATAGTCAAGCAGTGTCCTAAATGTTTACTAGCTCATATCCCAAGAGGCTGAGGCATATGCCACATCTTTTTAAATCAGCATTCATGTTTGTGTTTACATGTGCATACTTAAAGCTACACACCTGAATTTTTAAAACCAGGGTCACGTTAATAGTGCCAGCGAGCCCATTAAAAACGATCAATTAGCCTGTGCGTATCGATTGCCATTGGCATGTTTAACTGAGTGCAGGCCTGTTTTTAATATACACAGGGAGAAGCGCGTGTGTGAAGTGAACTGTATAACAGTCTGTCTGCGATGAATAATAGAGATTCTGAATAAATACTGCATGAGCACAGGCCTGGATTACACCACTGTTGGTATTTTTCTCAATGGCGTCTTTGCACCCCGCAGGAGGCTGTTTGGGGGGGCAGGCGAAACGTCTGTAACCCAGTCAGGCCACCGCTGCACCGTCAAGGACACTGCTCCCCCGATCTGATTTCAGCTTGTGCTTTTGCAGCCCTGCAGCCTTGAGGGACAGGTGTAAATGTACCCCTGACCTTGGCCACTCACACCAGCCCCGCTGCTCCTCATTTATCTCTCTCTCTCTCTCTCTCTCTCTCTCTCTCTCTCTCTCTCTCTCTCAGCCTGCAGGTCCACGGCCTCATTATCTCTGCTCTTTTTCCATCGTTCCTGTTTGAAATGTGAATAAAAGTGACAGTGACTGTCTCAGAAATGACAGAATCATCCCTTCTTCAGGGTCACTTGTCACCCATCTCCCTCAGCCGCTCGACACAGCCCTCAGAGCCTCTCCTCTAGCCTGCAGCGCTTTCAGATGCCGAAAGAGAGAGCGAGAGAGAACGTGCCATTTTATTTCTGTTCCCATGCCACAGTTTATCTGGAGAATTCTTTCAGATCCTAATGTAATGCGCTGAAATGGCATGTCATCTATAACACCCTTTAATCTTGTAAGCCATTTCAGTAATGTGGCGTAAAAAATATTAGTCTTTCTCTTTTTTTTGTGTAAAAACTTCCCCTGTGATTTCTGCGATGTAGAAAATGAATACACTCACAATAAGGAAAAAAGGAAAATTTTGAATGAATAAATAAAAATGGATCAGTGTCTTTAAATGTTAAACTGCAAGAGACTTTTTAAGTTCTAAATAGATTGTTAGATCATTTAAAAATCGTATTATTTTTAATTAGTTCTGGAAAAATCTTAAAGGAAACGGAAGAGTTTGTTGAATAATAAAGAGATTTGAGAAGAAAAAATAAATACAATTCAGAGGGCCTTGTTGAAGGGATGAGCTCAACTACTGAAATGTATTCAAGTAAGAGAACTGGCCAATCATTACAATAATTACATGGCAGCATTTTTTGGTTGAACACAAACTGGAACATAGTAATCACTGTACACAAACATACCAAAAATGGTCTCTCTTCTTATTTGGGTATAGGTTACGGCATCGTTATTTATTTTAGTTCAAGACACTGGCCCAAAGATATTTTTGAATTGTTTAAAATGTATTTTTCAAATGTTTGAAGACAGTAAATACATTATTTTTAAAGATTACAAATGCTGTTCTTTTAAACTTTGTTCAGCCGAAAACCATTTCAAAATCAGTCTCAACAAAAACAAAGCAGAAAATAAGAAGTATTTAATAAACAGCAATTCTGCATATTAAAAGGATTATGTTCATATTTTCAAAAAATTATGTGGCACTGATGATTAGAGAAATGATGCTGATAAAATATAGTACATTCAAATATAAAACTTACTTTAAATTGTAGCAGTATTTCACAATATTGCTATTTTCTACTGTATTTTCTACTTATTTTATTGAGTCTTTGTAAGCAAAATAATCTTCCCAAGACAAATCTTACTGTTTTTTTGGGGTTTTTTTACTTGTCAAACATATTCTGTAATTATCTCAAAAATAAACATTTGCTCATGTTGTTCAGCTGTATAAAGTCATATGAGTTTTTCCTTACACTATCAAACAAATACATTTTCCTTACACTATCTCTTTAGGAGAGGCTGTGTTCAAATGTGCCTGTGATGGCCAAAAATTCAGCTCACTGGGTTTTGTAAGGCAGCCAGAAAAAGAGCACAGAGTGTTGTGTTTCAGGGTGTCTGATATACGACCACAGTGAGGGCTGCTATCTGCTGCTCAGCCCTGCTGTGTATTATCTCTGGCTTGTCACAGGTTGACAAATGACAGCGTGAAGCTCCAGATAGTTGAAGTGCTGTGTGCGGCAGCGGGCAGCCTGGCAAGATTGCAGCCCCCCAGTGGCGAATGAAGAAGTCTGCACATTTTCTGCAATCCTACACTTTAATAATAATCTTGGGGCTGGAGAATAAAGGTTTGGTTTTTGGAGAAAGGAGCAATGTTTAACACCTCCCCCAGCATAACAGACTAATGGCTTTTTCCTGTGGATGGTGGAACTGGCCACCCACCTGGAAGTGTACATGGTTGTTTAATTTTCAGCTTGTCTTGCTTCAGGACACAGAAGTTACAAGTTGTGTGCAAACAAAAAATGTGTACATAAACTAAAATTTGTGTCAT
>CAIGQW010000317.1:878658-900846 GCA_903798125.1 Danio choprae | reverse complement strand
TCTCTCTCTCTCTCCCTCTCTCTCTCTCTCTCTCTCTCTCTCTCTCTTTCCTTCATTTCTTTTCCCATATCTTTCTTTCTTGTATGTGACTTTGAGCATATTCTGAAACTCCTACCATCATTCATCCAACAAGAAAACCCTTCCAGCTCCTCAAATGCCAGCCTTTTTGGTGAAGCCTTTTTTTTCTCTCTCTCTCTCTCTCTCTCTCTCTCTCTCTCTCTCTCTCTCTCTCTCTCTCTCTCTCTCTCTCTCTCTCTCTCTCTCTCTCTCTGTGTTTCTTCCAGGTCATATGGTTCAGGGTTTGATATGACCGTAGCGTTTTTTAAATGCCCAGGGCCATGGAGGGTGATACAGTGCAGCTTTTCTGCCTCTCCCCATTTCCCCCTCAGCACTTATTAGCTGTGTTTCTCATAAAGAGCCAGTGCCAAGGCTAAGCACCCACTGCTGTGCAAACACACCAGGCCTGACTAGCTCTCTGGAATGCTTTATATGAAGTCAAATAAAAGAGGAAGCTAGGGAAGTGGGTGTGTCGTCTTACTGTCTCTGCTCTTTTCACTGCCACCATTTCCTCCACTTGAAAGACAACGTCATGGAATAATTTGTGTACTGGTGCAAGAAATGTTCCCAAACAAACCCGGTATGATGTGTCTACAGATCGCAGATAACACGTCTTTGCAGTTGAGTTCATATGCAAACCCAGACAGATTCCCGGTACTCTTTTGATACTCTTCTTTAGTGATTTACACGTTTATTTTTGTCATCGCTTAATAATGAAACTGTGAAGTAAATAAAATTTAAGCTGCAAACGATTTCGATTTTTTATTTTTTTTAATGTAACCTTTTTGAATACATATATAGATGCATATAAAGATGTGTCTCTCTTTGGATTTACTGGATTTATTAGGTATACTGTAGGTTTAAGTAAAATAATAATATAGGGTCTAATAACAAAGACCCTATTTTAATAATATATAATATTATAGTATATAATACTATATAATAGATACCCTATTGACCTTATTTTTCAATGCGGAAGTGTGCTCGTTTTTGCGATCTTTGTTTTAGAGCTTCCGATTCAGTTGCCTATGGGAGAAATAACTGGGAATAATAAATGGCAGAAAGCACCAAACTGCTTGCTCTACAAACAAGTGTTTGCATGACTATACAGACAAAGCAGAATAATATAATAAGAAAATATCAGTTTGCAACATCAAGCAGCAGAACGATCGGTTTTTAACATCTAAAAATGAATGGAAGTGAATGAGACCGGAAGTCTCAAGCCAAAAAGATTCAAATGGCTGTGCCCGCTCGTATTTGAAGAATAAGGTGACTACTAATAATATATAGTCTAATAACATTTCTTCCAAATAAGGAAGAATAATTAGAATAATTAGAAACATTCTAATAAAAATGTTAATTTATTTTAGAAAATGAAAATTGGTCAAAATTCAAGTTTGTGCAGTGTTGTAACAAAAGAGCATTTTTAAAGGACACCATATAAACAAAAAGACACAGTATAGGGTACCAGATACAATTTCGATTTAATATGCAAGTATTTACATTTGATCAAAGTTCTGAAAGTCCATAACTTCTCACAAATCAAAGATTTCTCATTGGGGTGATTCCAGATACATATAAATGAAAACAACACTTTGGTTCCCAATTAAAGCGTGATTGCATAGATTTTCAACCTTGCTTTTAATGTCAGGTAGATCCCTGTTTGAGGTGTGCAGGCCAACACTGAGGCCTGTCACTATGTATTTTTTTTGTTGTACGATATATTGCACCAAAATATATTGCGATTTAAACAATATTGTTGTCATTTTAAGACCATAATAAAACTTTATGCCACTCATTATATAATGCCAGAATGACAATATCATATCATCACGATGCAAGTGCACTCTTCCAAAGAATACATATTTTATTCTTTTAAATATTTTAATTTTGTTATAGTCATTTTAACAGTTTAATAATTAGGCATTGGAGTCAGAATGTGAAAACGCATCCTAAATAAATGATTAAAAAAAGTGCAAGGTAAAACGTAACAGAGGTTGTGATATCTGCTACCAGATATATTTTCAGTTGTTAGACACCCACATGAAAATATTCTGTAGTAATTTATAGTAAATACTATAGTGGTTTTTTTACCATACTAACACTGACACCACCAATAGAGATTTTTGCACAATCAGGTTGCTAGATGCTAGAAATGTTGCTAGAAATCTTTTTTTATGTATTGGCGATGTATTGCATCACCAAAAATGATTGAGGTCATGCCCATGTGTTGTGCGATAAGTCAATATATTGATTATTGTGACAGGCCTACCAACACTGCAAAGTTTGAATTTAATTGCACCTGTAGGATGAAAGAACAATAAGTCAAATTCAGACTGCGTAATGTAGGAAGAGACGCATGAGGGACATTTTCGGTCATGTTGGCAAAACAGCCATAGCATAATCCAGCTACATTGCTGGTGTTGCAGTAAGGTAAAGCTGCAGAGGATCCAATTGTGTGTACGGAGGCAGCCCTGGCCCTCGGGCCCTGTAATTTTCAAGCTAAGATGGCCAAGATGATAGAACTGTTCTCGGCACAACCTTGTAGCAGATGTTTGCCCTGGTGCGATCTGTATAAATGTCAAATTGAATTCATTGCAAAGACGTTAGCCCTGCAGCCTGTGCCCTAGAGAGGCGCTCGTGTGATTAGAGGTATTCGAGGCTGGGCACTAATTAAAATGGCAAAAACTGGCAGTCTGCTACATAACCAGCAGCTGTCCATCCTTGATAAAATAGCCTGCTCGTGTTGGTAAATGTTGTTTACGGAAATGTTGTTGATGGTCAGTGTGCTTGGCATATTTCTTGATAGGCTATACAAATAAATTATAATTCTCTGTTTAATGTGTATGAAGAGTGGGCTTGGATTGCCTATGTGTTGTTTGCTGTCTGGATTTTCGATCAAAGCTTTGGCTGTACAACTTGATCTTTTGGATTAAAGAGATCGACCCCCATCAAAAAGTCTTGCTGTGGTGTACTTTTGCCTCCATTGGCTAAAAGCGCTTACAGCAGGGAAACACAACTGCTGATTCCTCTGCTTGTGCCTCGTTGACCCGCGGGCGAACACAGCTTATTCTTTCTTTTCCAACTGAAACGTGCAGCGCAGCGGAGATCTGCTGTCTATTTAACATCCTTTTACACCCCACCTCTATCAGCCAAGGCCATTGTAACATAATTTTTCCTGCTCTCACATTTGCCTGATTTAACCACAAGGTTGGGCAATCATGTTTGAATGGAGGCTGTTTTTGCAGAGTGCTACGTTGCTTTGTTGACTTTGGAGCAAGTTTACAGTAATAGATGTCTCCTCTCAATGTGATTTTTCAGAGCTATTCTCAGACAGTAGATCAGCAGTATTTGTTTGGACTGTCTGGAGTGGGAGCAGACATTTGTGGCAAAGTGTTTTTAAAAATGCCAAGTTATTATATTAAATATTATTTCTAACTCTAATGATTCTGTGCTACTGTTTTAATATATTTTTTGCCACAGCATTTTCAATTTGTGAGCATTTTTCATAAATTGTATTAGTTAGAAATCAAATATTCTATGTCTATACATTTTTGAATTAATAATCTATCAAAAATGAATGCATTTTTAAATATGAAGTGTAATCTATCATGTTTTCATTACTTTCGTCATACAAAATTATATTTAGGATGAAAATAAAGTATATTAATCTTATGTATGATTAATATAAAATTAACTATATGCAGATATTTCATTATTATTATTTAATAAAATATAATTTAAAGAATCTTTTTTTCTGTAGTTTTAGAATTTCTTAAAAATTAATGCTTAAAGTGCTTTAACTTAAACTTATTTCAATTTTGTTTTCGTGTCACACAAGCTTGAATTTGTCATTGCCTCTGCGAGTCCCTCCTGCCTGCATGTAAACAGGCACAATCGGTCCCATGCAAGAACCAGAAAGTACACGGGCCAACTCAACTAATTAATGTTTACAGCTGAACATCGCCTGTCTGTACCTAGTGACCAAATGTTCTCATATCAAAAGCACTGTTTAACCAAGCAAATGCTCTTGAGGTTTTCTTCAGGCTGGCTCGATTGTCTATTGCTATCTTCCATTTTCTGTTCCCTCCCCTCACTGCCCTCCCTTGCCTTCTCTCCTTCCCTGTATTTGCCAGCTACAGCCTTAACCGTTTGGCTGACTGTCAAAGCAGGGGCCTTTTGTGGCTTCGTCACAAATCTGCCAGGAAAAACAGAAACCATCTGTTCAAGCCCAGGCCTGAGTGCAGATGAGTGTATAAATACAGGAGTTTAGGCCTCGCACCCGTCCATCACACAAACGCACACATGGCAAGAACGTCCAGTTACGGTTTCACCAGCAGAAGCATAATCTGTTGGAAATTACAGTTACGCATACTCGCACATCATAGGTTTTCTTGACTTGAAATCGGAGCAGAAAAAGCACTTCTCTGTGCTGTGATAGGAGGTAAGCCCCTTCCTTGTCAGATAATCCACCCACTAGAAATATTCTGCAGATGGAAGCATTCTGAAATGTCTCATAATTCCAAGCTTACGTTGTCAGTATTTCTCTCTCCCTGGCGCACACTCCTCTCTTCTGCTTAGAGATTCAGGGCTAATGGAGGAAATTCCACATACACGAGTAGCTTGACGCATTTATCCTGGCTCTGGGGGGACGAGCAAGTCAAACAAAACGTATGTATTTTAGTCGTACAAAAATCCAATGCTATTTTTATCACAGATCATTTTTAAAAGCCTACCAACCCTTGGAGAGAGATTTAACTTAAATGTTAATGGTATTTACTCAACCTTATGTTGTTCCAAATTGACATGATTGTTTGGAAAGAGTGGAAGCCCACTCAACACATCTTCTACAAATTTTTATGAGGGTACATTTTATGTATAAAAATTGATCATCCCAGTTTCCTCTCTTAGAACGTTTTACCTATTAATATATAAAGAAAACCAAAAAATGCACTTGTAATGTCGTTGCTACAGATAGTTGAGAGAAATCTCAGTTTTGCTTCCAACAAACCTACCTTGACATAAGACCTGGCTTTGTTATTCAAGCTGTCAGTCTTAGCACTTGACACTAACTCACTGTGTGCATCCAGCTTTAAACCTCCCCTGCAAACAGAAACTCACAGGAGACATTTCCTCCCCCAGATGTCATCTTTTATTTTGCTTCGCAGTAGGACTTCTCCCTATATAAAAGACTAATAGCTTCTTCTGTGCCCGTCCTACGTTTCCGTGCAGCACCCTGAGAAATATTGCAATTCAATTTTTTTTCTTATCTCTGTGGCGAACAAACCAGCAACATCTTGTCAGAAAGAATGGGCAGTGCCGGAACGGGTGAGGGATGAGAGAAAAAACCAGAGCCGTGACTTGGCACAGCCCTTCTATGCTTCTAATCAAATCATATTTTCTCTTCCATCTCCTCTCCTCCAGCTTGAAAAGGGATTTTTCTATAACTCTCCATCGTACTGTTATCGCCTGAGGAAATTTGTCATCATCACAGATGATCCTCTCAAAACATTTCATCACTCTTTTCATCCTCGTTCCCCCACTCCTCTACATATTGCTCCAGCAGATTGCATTAAGAATTGCTGTGTTATGTTCACCCACGGATGTCAGCTCTTCTTCAGCCTTGACACCTGTCTTGATAGCCTGTGGACTAAATTACTTTTGAATGACCACGGTGATTCCTTGCGCAGTGTTATTACGCCAAACTTGAGCAAATTTTTCCGTCTGCCTTGCTGTAGGACGTTTAAGAGCTATGAAGTGCTCCGGCGAAATGGTTGAGGGCTAAAATGACCTTTTCTTTTTATCTTCCTTAGCATTAAGTTAAGGTTTCATGCTTCAAAGCTCACATCAAATAGAGGGAGGGAAAATAAAAAGCGAGCGGCAACCGCGAAGAAGGGGAGGGGGATGCGGTGCCGAACAGTCATTAGGCTGTGAAGAAAGCCAGCCTGCTGTCCTGCTGAACAGTTTTGATCTGCACATTTCAATTAAATTTCACATCAGGATGCCTGCCATCCTTTGGCCTGCACCTGCGGCCTGACCCACCATGCCAAAAAGCCTTTTACTCTCAGACCCGGCCCTGGGCCTTTTGCCCTTGTGCGTTCCACTCATCATATCGGCTAAATAACCCACAGGAGCTGGGCATATTCTTAAGAGTTATCATAAAGCATTAACTCGTGAATGACTTCAAATACAAGTAGAAGTGGCTTGCGTTCTTGGATGCTTCAAGGTGGCTGGAAATACTTTGAGTTGATCTTGTCAGCCTTGTGTTTCTCATTTGGCAAGCATTTGTACCACCCACAAGTAATTGATGTAATTGTGATAATTGATACTCCTTGTATGCATGTCTGTTGGGCCACTCAAAGATGAGCTGCTAAGGTTTTGATACATGTGGAAGCATTTCGAGAACAATTTTCTATTTCTCAATGTGCTTTTTGGCCTTTCAGGTGTGCCTCTCTCTCTCTCTCTCTCTCTCTCTCTCTCTCTCTCTCTCTCTCTCACTTTTATACTGTATCCTGATTGCTTTTGGAAAAAGGGCCATCAACGCTCTCATGAAGCTAAAAGTACTAGACTTATCTTGTGTGTTTGCCAATGTTAGACATGGTAGCTTAGCAGGTCAGCTTTGGCTTTATAGTCTTTCCATCAGACTGCTACGGCTTTTATTTTTGTGATTTATGTAAATGTAATTCATATACTCAAGTGCAGGCATCCGAAGCAAATCTATATGGTTCAGTAAAATTCACTCAAGCAATAAAATAGCCTATGAATAGTCTTATAGGATTCAAAGTACATGTTTTTCCGCTCGCTGCCAAGAATAGTTTGAAGTGTTTGCCGTAAAGCTGTTAATGTGTTGGGGAGAGCAGCATTTTAATGACCAATTTATGTCAAGAAGAACAGCCGAAGCAAAGAGGGAAAGCAATCAATACGCATTAAAGACACCCAAGCCCCATTCAGCCTGAGTTTAACAGACCCTGTCAAACCTCATGACTGTCCTCTTCACTCATTCCTGCCCCATTAAAACATTAAAGCATGTTAAGAGCTCAGCCATTGACATGCAGGACACTCCAATACAATGTCTTGAAATGAATATCTGAAAACAGGAAAACGATTTAGTCGGAAAGAAAACGAGAGGTATATGAAAGAAACCACCACAGGAAAAATGCATAATTGCATATCCACCAGACCGCATTTTTAGGGCATGTGTATTATTTTGAGTGTGTCCAGAACGCGACAGTTAATTTGCACAGGCTGCCTCAGCAAAGCGTCTTCTGATCCATGATTGCATGTGTTAATGTTTCAGTAGGGTATTGATTTCCTGGCTGGCTTTTGTGCTAGGGATTTATATGCTTTACTCCCTGGCAAGCGCGCCCTCTGAATGTTTGATTAAAGTTCAATTGACTCTTCTAGCGCAGGGGCTTGGAGCCATTTCACTCCCTATTTGTAGCGCCAAAGCTCTCCCTGACATGTTCCTTTGTTTCCATTCAAGCGCCTGCCACCCAGGCAGCCACCAATGTACTGATCCTAATATCCCAGCATTCAGAGAGCTTCACTGCCTAATCCTGGGACAGACATCCTGGGCCACAGCACAACAAGCCAGTCTGTTGGCAAACCTGGCGTGGAATCTGTATGCAAGAATCTGTACCTTCTCTGTTCTGTCTGTTAAAACTAAAAAGCTAGTTTCATCAACCATCTACTTATGGTTTTCATTGATCTGCCTTATTCATTTGAAATCTGAGGTATTTTTATTGGTTTATGAAGCTGTATTTATTTATTTGTGCTTTTATTTTCACTTCCATACTTTTAAAAACAGATGGTCATAAGGTTGTTTTTGTGTTTTCTGTGTCACAGGGGGAGCTAATCACCTTTTACTATTATTGGAAGAAAACGCCAGAGGCTGCAAGTTGCAGAGCCCATCGTAGGCACCGCAGACAACCCGTCTTCCGCCGGATCAAAACCCGCACCGCCTCAACCCCCGTGAACACACCCTCACGCCCACCGTCTAGCGAGTTCTGTAAGTGCAGTCTGCCTCTTTTCCCCCTCGAGAACAGACACTTGTCACAGCTAAACATGACTTGAAACTCCCAGGACTAATATGCCTTTTCAAAGCGCAGATCCCCCTCTGTGATTGTTCAAAGTAAACAGCTGAAATCTTACATCCGATAAGAGACGGAACTGGGAGGGATTGCTCTAATTATGTATACAGCACTTGTCATCTCAAAGAGCCGCTGATAATGTATTAAGTGTAGCAGGCCTCATTTATTTGTCTTTATAGATGGGAAACTGTAATTGTTTCTTTGCTTACTAACAAGCATGCTTTTTTTTTTTTTTTCAGTGGACTTGAGTTCAGCCAGTGAAGATGACTTTGACAGTGAAGACAGCGAGCAGGAACTGAAGGGCTACGCCTGCCGCCACTGTTTCACTACCAGTGAGTACTATATTATTAAATTAACCAGTATTATACCATGCAGATATTTCTACCACAGAACAACTCAGTAAACAAATTGAGATTGACTTATATTTCAGAAGGAAAAAAAAACTTCTATATCTACATTTAATTTTATTATCATTTTATTTTTATTATGTAGTGTTGTAGCATTTTTCTGTTTTTGTTTTGTTTTTTAATTATAAAAAATTTATAAATTACACCATGCTGATATTCAGACCAACACATGACTGCAAATGTGATACTTCTGTTATTCAACATTTCAATACAGTGTTGAGCTATTTACACATTAGACATATATTAGAGTATATTTCTTCATTAAAGAGCCCCTATTATGCATTAAAAAGGTCATATTTTGGTTTTGGGGGTCTCCAACAACAGGCTGATATGCATGCAAGGTCAAAAAACACTTTCATTGTCTTATAACATGCGTTTATTTTTACCTACTTATCCCAACGACTCCCATATGATTCGTTTAGCGATTCATTTGTTCCCAAACCCCTGCTTAGTGCAGTGCTAATCTGCGCTGATTGGTCCGATGACCCAGTCTGTTGTGATTGAGTGGTCAACTGCGTTCAGCGTGAAACAGAGAGAAATGCCCAGCACGGCTTATCAACAAGTAGTCAGAGTGCAGAGAGTATGTGTGAGCCCAATGCAGGAGAGCATTAAAGCAATAATAATAACTCAATAATGCAGTTTAACACCAGCATATTGCTCTATTCTTAACCATGAGTAAAAACACTGACACACATTCAGTATTAATCCACACAGTGGCAAAAGATGAACTATTTTGAAACTTGACCACCGCACGTGTGTAGGAACAGCTGACGGTGGCCATAGCAACGACAAACAGCAGTGGATCGTGTGCTCACAAACGCATTTAAATCCGTAAACAAAGCGACACGTGTCGCGTTTTCAACGTGGTTTTAGACGCGATATGAGAATGCAAAGAGTTAACCAGATTACAGTACAAGTGGTTACAAGTAACAAAACACAATTAAATACATAATTTGCAAGCTATAGAAAACAAGGAGGCAGCCATTTTAATCGCACTTACTTACACTTGTGAAATGGAGGAAGAAACTGATCCATGAACTGTGTACTGTAAAGTTCCTTTCAAGCTCTGACAAAGTCCCATAAATCAATAGACTTTTCTGATGCTTTCTTTAACAAACGACTGACGAATCTCCCGATGTAAGCATGTAGATTGCTGAAGCACTCGTCAGAAAAATGACGGGAACACAGCACATGGCTGGGGCTATAATGCTGAAGTATTTTTCCAAAAATAAACTTCAACCACTGACCACTTGAATCACAGCTTCATGTTTGGGTAGGGAAAATAACACTAACTTTCCCTCACACTTTAGAGCACAGCGTCTTCGTGACATGATTCAAACGGGATCTGCTACAGTGTTTGTGGGCGGGGCCGGGGGTTTCAATTTTCCCAGGTCTGCGTGCAGCAAATGGGCAGGGCTTGAGTTCCATATCGACGTCACCCCGGCACGGCTAAAGACTCGTTACAGCGGCGATTCATTCAAACCACTATGAGTCGACTCTTTTATAGATGAATCAATAGTTTTAAACACGGTGTACTTTCAGATTTATGCCTTAGCTGGATATTTCACTTCACTTAGAGCTGTGTTACACACTGTATGAAAGGTCATTTTTAAAAACTCATAATAGGGGCTCTTTAAAATATTATTTGTGCATTTGTTTATGTATCGAGTTTTAGTTTTGCTTGTCATTCTACTTTGTTCTTGCTAATAAGACAATGGTTGTATCACTGATTGTCCAAATAGTTTATTAGTCCAGCACTAACTGTTGTGTAATTTGCTCCAAATTCATTCTAATTTCCTGAGTGGCTAACAGTTAGAGAAGTCCAGTCCTTCATTTGTTCCCAAGGTGAAATGATGGTGGTATTAACTTAATCAAAAGTGATACAATGAGACCGATGAAGACTATAACAGTTTTCCCCTCAGAGGACTCAATAAATCCCTCTGTGGGTCTGTAGTTACTCTCAGTTTGAGAGAGCACTGATGCTCGCCTACATTCCTCATCTGGCAGATGGACATCAGTGTGTGTCATTTCTAATTTGATTCAATCTGACACTTACTCATTTTTGCCTCATTAAATTCTCTGACCTGTTGGATGCAGTTGGCATTCATATCACTCTAACATCTGATACCAAAACAACCTCAGCATTGATGAGTAAGAGCCTTTGACCTTAGCATGTTCACGAGGTGTTTGGTTAGCCCTAGAGCACTTCCTGTTAGTGTAATGTTTAATAAGTAGAGCTCAGCTGAACTTAAATTTGTGTTTACAGCCTCCAAGGACTGGCACCACGGGGGTCGTGAGAACATCTTGCTGTGCACTGACTGCCGGATCCATTTTAAGAAGTACGGCGAACTACCACCCATCGAGAAGCCTGTAGACCCGCCACCGTTTATGTTCAAACCTGTCAAAGAGGAAGACGATGGACTCAGTGGGAAGCATAGCATGAGGACTCGACGGAACCGCGGCTCAGTAAGATGCCTAAATTTGCTCTCTTTTACCATCATTTTAACTGTTTTAGTATTGTTAGCTGTTTGCTACATCATGTATTTTATTGATTCAGATGTCAACGCTACGAAGTGGCCGCAAGAAGCAGACCGCCAGCCCAGATGGCAGAGCCTCACCAACCAATGAGGATCTGCGATCCAGCGGGCGAACCTCACCTAGTGCAGCTAGCACCTCCAGCACTGACAGCAAGACTGACTCAATGAAGAAACCCAGCAAGGTACGACCCACATGCATGGACTGTAATATCGAAATTACAGTTTTACAGCAACTTATTGTCAGAGAAAAAATGCTGTCATTTTGTCAAAACAGAAGACAAAGGAAGAGGCGCCATCGCCTATGAAGAGTGCCAAACGCCAGAGGGAGAAAGGAACCTCAGACACAGAGGAGTCCGAAAGGGCAAGCGCCAAGAAGTCCAAAACACAGGTCAGTGAAGTCTTATTAAGCATCCTAAAATTGTATTGCTTAATCTACAAGGAAATTGGCTAAATTATTGTTAGCATGGAAAAGTAGGACGTGTTTGGGAGAGATGTTTTCTTGGAAGAATATATCTCCATTAATCTAAAAGACATTAATAAATTAATTCTATAGTTCACTGGAAGGTTCATGGCAGCTCTATTTGGCCCAGAGTCCAATGAAGACACTAGATTTTAAGGTTGTATTTATTTTGGCCGTTACCTTTGGTAACAGCGTGATTGCACATTAGAGTGATTTCATATCCTTTAAATGTCATGAGTTCATTGCAACTCAATGACTCTGAAATGCAAAGGTTGTTGATAATGACTGCACCCATTATTCGGTCATCACTAACCTCTGCTTCGGTCAAATTTATTGACCCTTTCTCCTGTTTATCTTACACAGGAAATAAGTGTGCCGAACTCACCCTCGGAGTGTGAGGGAGAGGGCGAGGGTGAAAGCTCAGACGGGCGAAGTGTGAACGATGAGGGCAGCAGTGATCCCAAGGATATTGACCAGGACAACCGCAGCTCTTCTCCCAGCATCCCCAGCCCACGAGACAATGAGAGTGACTCTGACTCCTCAGCCCAGCAGCAGATCCTCCAGGGTCAGCACCCTCCAGTCATCCAGTGCCAGACAGGGACTTTACCACCAGCCCCTCCATCTGCAGCTACAGCTTCCACAACACCCACCTCAGGCGCGCCTTCACTGTCCTCCCAACCGTCCCCCTCCATCCCCCCTACCTCCATGCCTCCTCAGCAGATACCACCCGCAGGTCCCCTATCTCTTATTCAATCAGGGGCTCAGAGACTACCCTCACCTCATTCCCCATTGCAGGGCATGCCTCAACCACCTCCACCCTCTCAAACCTGCCCACAAGCCCTGCAGCCTCCACTACATGGTCCCATGCCACCCATGGGCCACCCTCTGCAGGCAGGGCCATCACACATGCATCACCCTCACCCTTTACCCACTCAGCCCTTCCCAATGGCACAGTCTCAGGTCCCCCCTACACCCCATTCGGGTCAAGCCCAAGTTACCTCCCTGTCCCAACAACAGCGACCTCACACCCCTCCATCCCAGTCACAGACTTCCTCACAGAGCGGCAGCCAGCCTCCCAGAGAGCAGCCTCTCCCACCCGCACCATTACCCATGCCCCACATCAAACCTCCGCCAACCACCCCTATCCCTCAAATGCCAAATCCTCAATCACACAAACATCCCAGCCACCCCCCATTCCCGCAGATGCCTTCCAACCTGCCCCCACCGCCCGCCTTAAAGCCCCTCAGCTCTCTATCCAACCACCACCCTCCCTCTGCCCACCCGCCGCCCCTTCAACTCATGTCTCAAAACCAGCAGCTCCAGCCTCCACCGGTGCAACCTCCAGTCCTCACCCAGTCACAAAATCTTCCGGCAACAGGAAGTCAAGCGCCGCCGCCGGCCCCTCCACTCCCTTCCTCTTCCTCTGCCTCACACTCAGCGCCTTCTCAGCCCCCCTTCCCTCCTCATTCCTTCATGCCAGGCAGTTCACCCGTCCTGTCGCCCTCCACCGTTCCCGCCTCAGTGTCCAGCTCTATGGCTACACTGCAGCAGACTCCACCCTCCATATCCATGCCCCTACCTGCATCGGTCAGCACTCCCTGCCCAGGACCCTCCACTGTGCCACCTGTACAGATTAAAGAAGAGCCTCTGGATGAAACCGAGGAGCCAGAAAGTCCTCCACCACCACAGAGGAGCCCTTCGCCTCCACCCACCATTGTCAACACTCCCAGTCATGCCAGCCAGTCAGCACGGTACTTGACATTTCTTTTTTCTGATTGTTACTATTTGTTTTTAAATTATTAATATTTACCTTTTTTCCCCACAATATTTATAGCACTACAGTTAAAAAAATTTATTTTAATATAATAAAAAGCAGTGAATAATAACATTATTAAACACTATTTATAACATTTGTTAGAATGTAATATTAATATTAAAATTTTAATACAAATAAAATTAAACAATCTACATTATAATAACAATAAAAAGTGAATAACAGTAAATTTTGTAATAAAATCAATATTAAATGAATCATTAATTGTATTATACATTAAATAATAATTATTAATAATAATAATTACTTTCTACAAAATATACTTTTGCTTTAAAAAAAGTAGTAATAAATGACACTAACATTAAAATTCCTGCCTCAGCTTTCGTTCCTCATCAAGTGTGGACAGGGCACAGATTAATGACTGCATCACTACGATGAAAGCCTCCATCAGAACGTAAGCGTGTCTTTGTAAAGCCGCTGTTGCCTTTTCTCACACTCCGTTGCAGTGAATCGCAATAAGCTCACTAATGCACAGAGAGAGCAGCTCATTACGGCACTGCCGATTAAAAAGACTGATTTAGTGGCTCTAGTATAGTAGAAGCGGGAAGACATGCCAGAGGTTATTTGTTTGTCACAAAGTAATTGCATTGCTTTTCAGAAGGCTACAAAATCAGCCTGTGTAAAATTCCGGAGCTTGTATCTGTCATGAAAGAAGAAAGGATACTTGCAGCATAAGTCACACTGACAGTGTTAATTTTAAGAGATTACCCTGACAGCTTTCCGTCCATTCTGCTTCAGGTTCTACAAGCATCTGGACAGAGGTTATAACACATGTGCCAGAACAGACTTCTACTTCACACCTCTGGCCTCATCAAAACTGGCAAAGAAACGGGAAGAGGCGCTGGAGAAAGCCAAGAGGGAAGCAGAGCAGAAAGCACGAGAAGAAAAGGAGAAGGAGAGGGAACGAGAAAAAGAAAGAGAGCGGGAACGAGAGCGAGAGAAGGAGGCTGAGAGAGCTGCTGTAAGTTTTCATCTTTTGTATTGCGTCAAATCTGGTCATTTGTTAAAATTGTTCCATTACCAATTTTTTGTCCCTAAATCTTTTTTTTTTTTGTTTTCACAGAAAGCTTCCAGTTCTTCTCACGAGGGTCGCATGGGTGAACCCCCGATGGCAGGATCGGCTCATATGCGGACATCTTTCGATCCACCACCCACCACAATCGCCACTGTGCCCCCTTACATCGGTCCGGACACCCCTGCCCTGCGCACGCTCAGCGAATACGCCCGACCCCACGTCATGTCTCCCACCAACCGCAACCATCCCTTTTTTGTCTCGCTCAACCCTACAGACCCTCTCCTGGCGTACCACCTGCCGGGCCTCTACAACGCAGACCCCAGCATGCGTGAGCGGGAGTTGAGAGAGCGGGAGATCCGGGAAAGAGAGATTCGTGAGAGGGAGCTTAGGATGGAGAGGATGAAGCCTGGCTTTGAGGTCAAGCCTCCAGAGTTGGACAGTCTGCATCCTTCCGCCAACCCCATGGAGCACTTTGCCAGACACGGGCCCATCGGTCTCCCACCCATGGCTGGCCCTCATCCGTTTGCTTCCTTCCACCCGGGACTGAATCCATTGGAGCGGGAACGGCTGGCGCTGGCCGGCCCCCAGCTACGACCTGAGATGACCTACCCTGAGCGGTTGGCCGAGAGGCTACATGTGGAGAGGTTGGCAAACGACCCCATGGCACGATTGCAGATGTTCAACGTGACGCCACACCACCATCAGCACTCGCACATCCATTCACACCTACACCTGCACCAACAGGATCCATTGCACCAAGGTGAGGGACCATTCTCTCTGTTCTTGTGTGACAAATTGTTTTATTAGGCCCACATGGGATGTGCGTGCACAATCTTATTTACTAACAACTTCACATTTTTTGTTTATATATGTAATGTAGTGACAAATTGTATTTATTTTTTTGACAAATTTGAGCTTTTTGCCTACCAATTAGAGAACAGAACTGTAAACTAAGAAAACTTTGTTGTTTAAATGTGTTACTCAGAATTCTGCCAGTGTTCTTAAAGAATCCTTACAGAAAATGTGAAAACTGTCCCCAGATTCCATTTGGGCCATTGAATAGAAATCATTTAATTGTATAAATGTGTTTAATGTGTATATGAATGAATTTTCTAAATGTGTGTAAATGAATTGTGCTTTATCTTTGTTAAAGATTTTATGAAAAAGGGTTGCAATGTATTATTATTATGTAATATTAGATTTCTGGCAAATAAATCAATAATTAGTTTGAAACAGGCCAACAACCTATTAGCTTGCAATATATATAGAATCCGTATTTAATATAAATAAGTTTTAGATTTGCAAAATTGCAGAGAATGAAAATTATTTTAAATTATTTTTTTTGAAGATTATTTTTAACAATATGTAATTAAGAGAATTTTTAAAAAGATGATTTTCTTTTGAGATTTTTCTGCCTTTTACATTTAATATCTAAATAAATTTTTCATATAATATTCTGTTTGTTTATTAGCTGATCATTTATTATTAAAAATATATTTTATTGCATATTTATCCTACATAAAAATTCTATATTTTATTAAAATAAAACTAACAAAGGTAAGACATTGTTATAATCAAAAATGTTTTTCTTGGATTTTCTGAAGATTTTGCTTTGCAATGTTTCTATATAAAATATTGATGCGCTCATAATAATAATGATGCAGCCCTAGTAAATATTACTATTATTGCATGCTGTTTATTCATGATTATGCATGATGTTGAATGTCATTGCTGTCAGTTGTATGCGTGTTTGTGTGTTTATTATATATACTGTATGTATTGACAATGTACCATGACAAAAAGCTGCTGACACGGAAAAGGTGGTGGTGAATGTCTTGTGTGTCCCCCAGGTTCTGGGGCACACCCACTTGTAGACCCTCTAGCTGGAGGACCACACCTCGCCCGCTTCCCGTACCCACCCGGAGCCATTCCCAACCCGCTGCTCGGACAACCTCCACACGAACACGAGATGCTGCGGCACCCGGTTTTCGGTAAGACTCTCACAAGAGAAACATCTCCATCTCTAAAGCTCTTTGACCATTGCTTTGACTAATCAGTCTTTGTGTGTTTTCGGCAGGCACTCCATATCCCCGAGATCTCCCCGCCGGACTCCCGCCACCAATGTCAGCAGCACACCAGCTGCAGGCCATGCATGCACAGTCGGCAGAGCTCCAGAGACTCGCCATGGAGCAGCAGTGGCTTCACGGGCATCACCACATGCACGGAGGACCTCTGCCAGGACAGGAGGACTATTACAGGTCAGTTCACCGCACAGACTGAAGATTGAAGTAGCTAGGATTTTTTTTAAAGGCCTTAAAAAGATAGTTCACCCAAAATGAAAGTCTGCCATCATTTATTCACTCTTCACTTGTTTCAAACCAGTTGGAAACATGTAATTATTGACTTCCATAGTATTTGTTTGTCCTATTATGGATGTCAATGGTTACTGGTTTCCACCATTCTTCAAAACATCTTTCTTTTGTGCTCAACAGAACAAAATAAAATGCTTTGGACAAGTCAAAGGTGAGTAAAGGAAGGCTGCATTTTCATTTTTGGGTCAACCTACTTTTTAATGCTTACTTAGGTGGCATCTATGGCCCGTTTACACTGTCAGGTCTTGATGCCTAATTCCGATTTGTTGCCTATATCTGATTTTTTTTACCTGTTCGTTTACACGTCCTTTTAATTGTGACCCATATCCGATTCATGTGTTTACATTGCCATACAATTTATGACGTCGCGTAAAAGAGGGTTCTAGCATCTGCGCCTCACTAGCCACGATAGAAGAAATTGTCTTGCTTTTAGCTCTGCGAAATATGCAAAGTTTGCCCAACTTTAAAATGATTTTGAGGCCGAGGAGGAGGAAAAGGGCCTTCATCGCAGCTTGCGCCTATAGTTTATATATGGTGTCCTCCACCATTCAGAGGAATTTGTGGGTACGAGAGAGATCTCAGGTCTGGTGGGAGCAAATTGTGGTGACTGACCACTTTCCTCCTCCATGTTTCCTCTGTTGTTGTTGTTGTTTACCGTGTCGGCGTATCCACACACGCTTTTCTTTCTACATCATTAAACCGCGCAGAAGTACCACATAGTCGCAACTGTAATGACGTACAAAACGGAATGCCTCAATAAGTCCCATCTGCCTGTTTACACGATAGTCGAATTGTCACATATCTGATTTATATCTGATTTATTTCCACATATGAAGAAGGCCTGAAACCGATCTCTGAATATGCGAATGCATGCGTTTTTTTCGTCTTTACACGGTCATAGAACACATCCGATCCGTGTCACATATCAGCAAAAAATCGGAATTGGGTAACATTTAATTGGCAGTGAAAGCGGGGCCTATTTCATAAAAGAAAAGGAAAAACGGAATATTATAATTTTCAGGGTTAATATATAAAATATTCAGTAGACATAAAACATAACAATTTTAACATAAAAATAAATACAAAAAAATCTTTCTAACATCCTGATTTGTGGTGCAGTAATTATATCTTATTATTGTTGAGACCTGCTTTGAATAAAGCACCACATCAGCATATTATAATGATTTGATTGTCTTTTTGTAATGATGTCATTATTGATTGCATTTGCATTTAATGTATTAAAAAAGACTGCTGAAAATTCAGCTTTGAATTAAAATGTATTAAAATGGAAAACAGTTAAATATAGTGTAGTATAATTATAGCAATAATAAATAAAACAGTGTAAACTGCTCTGAGCAGAAGAGACTACTTTCAAAATCAAAGTTTTCAATGACTCCAAATTCTGTTTCAGTCTGTGCTTTAAACACCATTCATTATGCCGTACTTATGTGTTCTCTCTCTGTTTTTTCCAGCCGGTTGAAGAAGGAAAGTGACAAGCAGCTGTGATGAACCGAAGCTCCCAGAGGAGCTCACAGCAGAACAGTCACACACAGGAACTCGCAGGTCCTAGAGACCATTCCAGTTCAGCCGAGAGACGACAACTGTCTGAGGAACCTTCTTTCTGTTCTCAGCTTTCTTTACTATCCCGGACCTTTTTTCTTTTTCTTTTTTTTTTTTTTTTTTTTTTTTTAAGACATTGACTTTTTCGGGGGGTTGTATATCGTTCAAGTAGTGACAGCGTCCTCAAGACTGATTGTGACTTTCCTGCATGAACATACTCTGAGAAGCTTCCCTGACGTCTTTTTTGTAGGTGCTAGAAAACAAGATACTTTGTCACTGTGCTAATTGGGGGAAACAGAGGAACAGAACAGTCGGGCCATTATATCTGAAAAAGTGCTATCTTAAATTCAATGTTTATTTTAATACATTGTAGGAGGTTTTCATAATGTTAAGAAAAAGCAGCCTGGCGTTTGTTTGTTTTTTTCTTCTTTTTTTTTTTTTGTTTTTTTTGTAAATAGTATATAAATATATATATAAAAATATACATATATAATTATTACTATTATTATAATAATTATTATTAGGTGTGGATTCCTAACAGATTGGTTAGACCTCCAGAATATAATAATTTTCAAGTGTTGTCCCTTGTTTCAGAGGGGAAGGAGATGGCACTGTTAGCGCAGGTAACCATGTCAGATGGTTTGCCGGGTTAGAATGGTACCGGATTTTAATCCAATCACCTCTAGAGGTCAAAGCTCAGATGACACTTTTTTTGTTTTTGTTTTTTTGTTTTTTTTGTTTTTCATATCTCAACAGTCTGCGACAAACACTCATGACACATCATGACCATTTTCTATTTGATTTCATGGCTGAACTCAAAGCGAGTTAGACATTCA
The DNA here is from genome assembly GCA_903798125.1 of Danio choprae. Lineage (NCBI taxonomy): Eukaryota > Metazoa > Chordata > Actinopteri > Cypriniformes > Danionidae > Danio > Danio choprae. Next base: position 881,678 of record CAIGQW010000317.1, on the reverse strand, counting down.
TAACACTTGAAGGAGGAAGACGACGATGTGGTGCCTCTAGTATTGCGGCAACTTGCCCATTCAGAAAGAATATTATTGCACTGATTAACCTCAGTTTTTATTAGTAAACTACAATTGGCTTTTTAAGTGTGTTTCCACAGCCGTTGGCTCTGTTTTCTGTGTACCAAAGTTGAACGGCGTTGAGTTTTGCCACTGGCTTCATATCTCAGCTGGTTATTGCAAAACGGATCGGATTGTTTTTTTTTTTTTTTTTTTTTTTTTTTAAGTAACATCTTAATGCACTTTTTTTTACTTTGAGATTTACATATTGTCAAAAGGGTGCTGGAAAAAATAGCAATGACCACCCCCCCCTCTCCCCTCACCTCCGGTGTGTCTCCTGAAGACCTACTGTACAGATCCATTGAACCATTGTCACTGTGAAGGCGGAGGGCAGACGGTGGCGGAGGACGAGACGTGGTGGAGCTGTACTGCGTGTGCGCATGTGTTCACAGTAGTGGAGACGATGACCGCCGTGTCTGAGCTTCTCTCTGCATTCCTGACATACGATGCATGAAGCCTCTTTAGTTGCTCTCCATCATGTCGGGGCTGTGATAGCAATCATTGACTGTTACATGCAGTATTTTTCTTTTGGTTCTTCTCCAATTAACGCTCATTATTTGAACTAAGGAATGCTTTTACCTCTGGTCTTTTCGGAGCTTACGGTTCAAAGTACTGTTTTTAAATTCTCCCCTCTTGGTTTTGAAAAAGCCATGGTTGGAAGAGTGTCTGTTTTTAGCAGTATACACCCAAAGCTGATCACTTTCTGTAATTGTCATCTGTATCTTTTAATCTGTCTCAGATGTAAACAGCGTTTTCTTTTCGTTCCACGCATTTTCTCCTCCTTTCGTCCCTCTTTTTTGTGTCTTAAACCTTTGATGTTGAGTGTTGTCAATGGTTTAGCTTCTCGTTTCAAAGCGGCAATAGCAGAATGTACATTCTGACTGCTAAGATTTATATATACTGGTATCTTGAAGCTTATTGTACATATTAGTAGTCGCCATGGGATGACACAGTGTAAACAAAAAGTAGAGATAATTAAGGCAGATTGTGAGTCCTGTGTTCTCCCCATATGAGTATTTTGTAATTTTTTTTGACAAATTTGTGGAATTAAAATAAAACTAAGTTACACCACATGGAAACTTGATTTCTAGTTAATATCACTTTTTGTTATATGACATGGCAAAAGTAAATGTTCATGCTGACAAAAAACTCTGGGTTGAAGTGTCTCTTTTTGTTTTGTTTTCTACAGTGGATGGATTTCTACGAGCGAGTATAAAGTGTCACGTTGAGCAGCTCCAAGTGATGTGTTGTCCATCATTTTACAAGCACAATCATTCTGGGAAATGAGCTTGTAAAGTCTGTTCCGAGAACAGCTTCTACAGTAATAATAATAAATTGGAGACCAAAATGTTTTTTAATCCTCAGGAATTCTGCCCTTTCAAGCATAAAAATATATTAATATCGTGGGAGTGTATAATACTGACTAAAACCACTCCGTGTGGTCATTTTATATGGCCTTTTTTTCAACTCATTAGCCCATAAAGAGTTTACGTTTTACGTGAGGAATTAACTTTTAATGTTCGCTAAACCAAAGGGATGCATTACAGTTTACGTTTTGCAAATGTAGGTCAAACAAATGTCCAGGTACAGATTAAGAAGCTCTTTATCAAGTAAAATTAAAAGGATGGTTCACCCCAAACCGGTTTGACTGACTGACTTCAGTTGAGTAAAAGAAGATATTTTGAAGAATGTTTGAAACCACTGACCTCCACAGTATTGTTTTTTTCTGCTGGTTGGAGTGGTTTTCTTCCAAATATGTTGTTTAGTGTTCAACAGAATACAAAAACACATAAAGGTTTGGAACCACTTGAGGGAGAGTAAATGGTGAGTAAAGGTTGTACTTGGGTGAACTATACCTTTAAGGTTGAGTGATTATTGACATTGTAAATCTCATAATGTTTCTCCATAAGGTTTAGTCCCTGTTACTTGTATTCTTCATATTATTGATGGGATTGTATATTTCTGCTTGTTTCTCTTCTGCAGTTTGCAGCACAGTCTTTCAGAGGCAGATGCATGAGAAGTATTTGAGTTTGAATTGTGCGTGTGCGTGTGCGTGCTCATGCTCATACCAGTTTAATTGAACATTCATTATATAAGAAAGCAAAAAAGAAAAATTAGCATGATTTACAAACCAACAAGCATCCGAGAGGGCAGGTATATAACAAATAAATATTACAAATATAGACATATGAAGTTAATCTTTATAATATGTAATGGATTAATATATTCACAATTCAGAATAAAACAGGTCCCTATTCTGCCATATCAATAGATTATGATATATTTTATGTTAACCTGTTTTTTTTTTTCATGCAAATGAAAGTAAAATGATGATATTCGTATTTGAAGTTCTACTCTGGTATACTCTAAAATATTTTTTTTATATTTAATGAAATATAGAATTGTTAAAATATATGCTTCCTGGGGTATTCCAGAAGGCAGGTTATGAGCTATATATTTGTTTTTTTTACTGTATTTAATTTATTTAATAGATTTTTAATAAAACATTAATAAAAAATTACTTAGTTTAATTTTGTCTTACAAGGTGGATCAGCATTTATTTTTTTTTTTGTAACTGGAAACTGGGTGTTAAATGTATCATTTACATGATTTTATTCTAAAATGTATATCAGTCATGTAAGCAAAATCAGTTCCAATTTATAAAACATTATTACCTGTGTGTGTACGTATGTGTATATACAAACATGCATATAAGGTCAGAATCATTAGCCCTGCTGTGAATTTTTATTTTTTATTTTTATTCAAATATTTCCCAAATGCCGTTTCATGTCATCATGACAAAAGATAACAGAAATCAGTTATTAGAAAATTAGTTATTAAAGCTATTATGAAATGTTGGAAAAAAAAAAATACTCTCGTTAAAGAGGGGGAAAAAATATGAAAATTATTTAAAGAAATTT
>CAIGQW010000317.1:858038-878258 GCA_903798125.1 Danio choprae | reverse complement strand
TGTGTGTGTGTGTGTGTGTGTGTGTGTGTGTGTGTGTGTGTGAACGGCGGAAGAAAGTAGTTCCTAATACAAAATGGTTTTTAGACTCTTTGTGTTTGACTTTCTTTTTTATATACATGATTGTGCCGTCGAACTGTTGTATAAACGCAATATCACACGAGTAGCAGTGCAATATGGCTGTATGTCAGCGCTGGTGGGACACTAAGGCACTCATCCTGTGGCTTCGTGCCAATGCACACCTCCACCAGTACTGATATACAGCCATATTGCACTGCTACTCGTGTGATATTGCTCATATATATATATATATATATATATATATCGGGATAAAATTCTTTTTGGTGAGTTTTTTGCCTTTAGTTTAGTCAGAATGTAGCTATTGGGAGATAGGGAAAGGAATATGAGCTGGGACTTGAACTTCGTATCCATATCCATCGCTGATCAAATTTTGACATTGAATCAATATTCCTTATTTGGTCTGTACATTAGAAGGTTATTACATTAAAAATAAAACATTGATTCAATGTCAAAATTAAACTGACTCTGTGTAAACCAACAAAATCAACTTGAATCAAATGAAATGAAAGATTTTATCTGACGAACAGTATAATTCTTGTACACAAAAAAGATTTAAGATCAAGATTATAAAATAATGGGCAACTACTAACAGGGGTCTGCACTAAGAATGTTATTGACCATTAAACAGAAGAAGAGATGTATGGCATGCTGCTTTTCGGGATCTGTTTTCATGGTGACTGATGGTTTCAGCCTTCTGTTGAGAATTGTCTTATGCGTTCACTGTTAGTTTGAACTTGGATCCAGAAGCAGTTTTGGAACTGACACACCGTGAGTAAGTAGGTTTACAGTTAAAGGTGCAGTAGGTGATTCTCTTCAGAAACATTTTTTGTTGTGCTGGTTGAAAGTCTCTTTACATTCCAATAGTACTGATTAAAGTAAATGATCGAAATGTATTTATATGTATTTTTATAATCTGATTAAGGCATAAAACTAAAAAATGTTCATCCAATTAAATATTGTCAGGCCGACGTTTCCCATAATTCTGATAAGTAGACCAAACTGTCTGTCAACAAATGTAGATTTGTACATCTGTTCACGCAGATCCGCCATTAGCGCAAGGCTGCCGTAGATCTCTTCGCCTCGCGGGCAAACGCAAAATGTCTGCTGTATTTCTCTCTCAGGAACGAGGATGCATCGTTGGGTGAGGATGCACTGGCGCACCCGTGGCCAAACATGCTGCTGTACGCATTCCCATCGTTAAGACTAATTTCTCCCACCCTGGACCGAGTAAGAGAAAGCGGGTTGTCTCTCCTTCTGATAGCCCCCTGTTGGTCGGGCAGGCTGTGGTTGGCAGAGCTTCTGCGAGGAAAGCCCTGGCCACTCCTTGCGACGGGATCTGCTGTCTCAAGCGGGGCGCAGATATTTCACCCTCACCCAGAACAAATCAACCTTAGGGACTGGCCCGTGAAGTGTTAAATCTAAATGCACTCGGGCTTCCACGGGAGGTCATAAGCACTATCCAGAGTGCTAGAGCTCCTTCAACGCGCTCTCTGTATGACCTGAAATGGCGTGTGTTTGAGGACTGGTGCACTCGTGAAGGGCTTATCCCCTTCCAGTGCTCGGTGAGGGATATTCTCTGCTTTTTACAAAGCTTACTGGATAAAGGAATTTTTATTAGCATTCTCTACCATTAAAGTTTACCTGGCTGCTATTACTGCCTGCCATGTAGGGTACTGAGGGGTTTCAGCAGGACGGCACCCCCTTTTATGCCATTTTATGAAAGGAGTGAAGCGTCCCGTCATGGGATCTGTCTCTCGTTCTGAATGCTTTAACTCGGGCCCCATTCGAACCTCTGGAGAATATTCCCATTAAGCTCCTATCACTTAAGACGGTCTTACTACTCGCCTTGGTTTCAGCTAAGCATGCATGGATTTTAGCCGGGATGATGACAGGGTTACACTGCTACCAAACCCGGCCTTCGTTCCCAGAGTCAATGATTCAGCTTATAATTGTTCTGCTTTGGAGTTGCATGCTTTTTATCCTCCTCCTTTTTTGTCAGCGGAGGAGAGAAAATTGCACACTTTGTGTCCCGTATAGGCATTACGCCTCGTATACAAGACCCAATGGTTCAGGAGAAGCGATCAGTTATTTGTTTCATGGGCCACTCGCTGTAAGGGCGAAGCTATTTAATCTCAATGGCTCTCGCATTGGATGGTGGAGGCGATTGAACTAGACTATACATCTAGGGGTCTTTGTTCCCCAGAGGGCTTAAAAGCTCATTCTTAAAGAGGTATTGCTACGTCATGGGCTTTGTTCAGAGGGATTTCGGTAAGAGATATTTGTACAGCGGCAAGTTGGTCTTCAGCGCATACATTTATCAGGTTTTACTGCCTTGACGTCACCGCACCTCTATTGGCTCATGCGGTTCTTAATGTGTGCCCTTTATAACTTTGAAAGGTTATCTTTCTATCGATTCTGTCCGGGGGCTTCAGAAAGCATGCGTTACGGGAGTGGTATATATCATTCCCATAGTGAGATACCAAGCGAATGTTTAAAAGAGAACGTTGGGTTACTTGCGTAACCCCGGTTCTCTGAGAACAGAGCAAGGTATCTCACCAAACTTCCCTTCACGCATCATACTCGGGAAGAGCGTGATTCGAATGCCGATTTGGGGAATTTGGGGCTCCTAATCGCAAGCTGTGATTTGTGCGTCCTCAGACGGACGTGGTGTAATTAGTGCTTCCATAGTCTGTCACGCCTGAGGCGTTTCCCAAAGTAAGATACCTCGCTCTGTTCTCAGAGAACCGGGGTTACGCAAGTAAAATAACGTTTTATATTCACATCACATTGGTTCATTTTTGAACATTGAAAGCCTGTGACGTGCTCCCTATATTGTTTACCATGCTACTTTGAATATTCGCTCTGCAATAGCATGTAAGTATGGCTTAGTAATAAGTGTAAGTCCTGCACGCAGCCGGCCAAGCACTAACTACTTTTCTAACTGGCGAATGACATGAACTAGTGGGTTGTCTGCTGTCATCTTTAAGTTATGTGTGTTCGTATTTCAGGAGTCGTGGCTTTGGACTGCAGGGGAGGGACTGTATTTCAAAGATATTATGCTAACCGGTTAGCGTTTTGGCAGATCACCTACTGCACCTTTAATCAAGCGTTTGGGGAAGGTTTCAGCACATGGTAAGTTAAGCTTGCTTTCTGGAATAGACACCTGGAAAACTGGTCAGATGTATCTGATATGATACAAACCACCCATGTAGAAATCTAATATGGCAGTATTTAAATTGTATATGAAATACAGGTTCATATTTGGATTTTACTACTGTATATAAAATGTCTTGTATTAAACATATACTTAAAAATATTGCAAACATTTACATATTTTTTTTCAACCATTGGAATTACAAAAAGCATATAATATTTTGGATTTTTCCAAAAAGCATATAATATTATAGCTAAAATATTTGAACATTTATAATTCCTGTGGTTGTAAAATATATGTAAGTGGGCATTTTTGCAATTTTTATATTTGAGAATGTATTTATATGTGAAATCCAAATATGAATTTGCATGTCATGTATAAATTGCCATATAATAGATGTCTATGTGTAATGGTGCGGGGAGATTTTCTCAGCACACTTTGTTGTGATGGCTCGGTTAATTAATGATGGCGACTTAATGTAATATCACGAAGGTCAAATAATCGCAAACTGGTTTCTAAACAGGACGTAAGTTTACTAAACTCAAATGTAAACATAGAGAAATTCCAAATTAGCAAAGAGTGTCTAAGTTTCACTGACTTTTTGCATATTACCTGTTACTTGCGATTTATGTTTACACATATCACTGAATAAAGGCTTCCACGTCCTAAGACAGTCAACCTAAAGGTCTCGCAGCACAATTTAAAAATCTGTCAGCGCGTCTGCAATTTGTTCCTGTTTCTGTCTGGATAGCTTGAGGGCACGAGCATTTCAGCGTGACAGGAAAACTTGGAAGTGCTTTGCTCTTCAAAGAGGCCATCTTGAGGCAGGCAGAAACACACAGTAATGATTTCTCTTTTCTCTCTGGCGGCGGGCTAGTGTGTGTGCAGTCACCGAGTCTTATTAGCAGCTGCTGTTGTTGTGCGTCCCTGTGGTGTTAGTGGCCGTGTGTGGACGAGAAGGGCTTAATGATATCCCGCTCGCACATTCCTGTCATTGCAGATCTCTATTCCCTCATGCTCTCTGTGGGACTGGATTCACATTTGGCCGGCCCCGTGCATTCCACACCCGTCTCTCTCTTTTCACCCCTCCTCTTTTTTTTTATCTGATCATCCTTTTTTTCTGTCCATGTTGCTGTCGGTCTCTTTGCTGGATTACACTGTTATCCTCTGAGATATATGAAATCTCCATTTCACACTTATCCTCTGTGGCAGCTGTCCAGAGACTCAAACATTTGCTTTGTGATGGTGTCAGTAATAACTTAAGCTTCTTTGGGCCACCTGCAGCCTCTCATATGTACATTAGAAACATTGAGGTTTTCTTGTACTAATAGTTAAATGACTTTTTATAACTTTTACGTGAAAAATACAGCACTGATATATTTGATTACTTTAAATTCATGAAACTTTTGCAACATGATTGTCATGCATTCAAAGGCATGTAATTAGAAGAATCATATTTTATGGAAAATAAGTTTGACCTGACAGTGTAAAAAAATACATTGTTGAAAGAAAATGTAAAATAAAGTTCTACTAATTTTGAAATTAGGATTATGCTGTTTACATTCGTGTAGCCCAAAAATTCCCTTGCTTTTTAAAAAAAGTTACGTTCAATCATTCATTTATTTTCATTTCGCCTTAGTCTCTTTATTAATCTGGGGTCGCCACAGCGGAATGAACCGCCAACTTATCCAGCATATGTTTTACGCAGCGGATGCCCTTCCAGATGCAACCCATCACTGGGAAATACCCATACACCATATCTCTTCACACTCATACACTACAGACAATTTAGTTCACCCAATTCACCTATAGCGCATGACTTTGGACTTGTTGGGGAAACTAGTGCACCCGGAGGAAACCCACACCAACACGGGGACAACATGCAGACTTCAGACAGAAACGCCAACTGACTCAGCCGAGGCTCGAACCAGTGGCCTTCTTGCTGTGAGGCGACAGCACTAGCCGCTGCGCCACCGCGCCGCCCAAATTACATGTTTACATGACTAGTTTTAATAATGTTCTGCTTTCACACCATAGACTGCATAAAACTAGGTTTACACACATGCAAAATGAGTTAAGTATAAACGGAGGTCAAAGCCTATCCAAACGGGTGGGACTTGAGTCCAACCAATTGGGCTTTATTAACATCTACATCTAACCATTACAGTAACCTGTTGTGTAATGTAATGAAATTTTTAGAAAAAACTGTAATTGTTGTACAGGGTCACAAAAATGAGGCTATATTTATGTGCACATTCTCAGTAGCCAGCAGCAGAAACCCTTCTACCCATAACCCAACTTGCTGCGCAAGTCCTTCCCACTTGAAAAGTCTTTGGGCTGCAGAGGTACAGTATGTATGTGGAGGAAACAACAAACAATACTGTATTATGTATTCCAGGCTAGTATTTGGCAATCACCTTGTTCGTAAACAGTACCTGTAACATGTACCGCCGTTGTACCAGCACTGGTGTGTATGTATAATTTGCAGTGTTTTTTCACTTTTGAAGCATTAGCATACACTTGAGCAACAACAACACTACCATGTACCCCAACATTGCTGTGTTGCCTTTAAATCTACACTTCCCTACACGTCTATCTTGCATCTGCATGACATCATTGTTTTCAAAGACTTTTGCTTTCGGATGTTTACTACAAGCATAGGACAACAGCAGCAATTTCAGTTGGTCAAAACACATAAAAATGTCCCCTTTTTTTTTGGCTGAAATTGTCAATAATGTCTGGCTGCAGACTTGCACATGGAGTCTCAGACACACGCACTCAATAGAACTAGTGATGTCACTGTGAGGGGTAGGGTTGGGTGTATGCATTGCATGCAGTCTCAGCTCGCATCTGCACCCGGTCTGCAACCAGACCCTTCTTGAAAGCGTTGTCTTTTAACCGCCCCTTAGTTGCACAACATAGTTTTGTAAATGTGCCCTGATATACTCATGTGGCTGTGGAATTTAAATTTAACTTCTATTCCAGAAATATAATAGGAATTCCTATATTTAACTTAGTTATCTCATTTATTCATCTAACTTAAGTTTTCAATGTTTTTTGGATAATGAGTGTATTCTAGCCTACAGTAACTTGCTTTTGAACAAACATTTGATTCTCAAAGACCACCTAATATTGATACAAAACTGAATTTTACTGAATGGAGAAAAGTTTGCATCCCTGATCATTTGTCTGAGAAATGGATGATGTAAGATTGTTCTCACTGCTACTGTTACTTAAAATACACAATATGAGTGGTGGGTGGTCTGGTCTAATTGTGCTTTATTTTTAGACTATATGTAGATACAAACACCTTTATTACAGCAGAAAAAATGTACTTTAAAACACTTCTAAAGACTATGGGAAGGCTAGGTCTGCTGGTGAACATTTTCTTGCATAGCCTGCTGGGAGCAATCACATATTGACAACGAAGCATTATATTAACTTATTTGTATTATGCATAATCATTAAGATATAGATACATTTTTCCACTATGTAAAGGGCAGATCCCCTAACATCTGCTCTTGATATCCTTCAGGGAGGATCAAGGTTTTCTGAGAGGTCAGGTTCTCCCAGCTACACCTATAATTCACACTTTGGTTATAGGAACTAGCCACCAGCCCAGTCTCCGGACAAAAATGCTCTACTTGGGCCAATTTGGTCACTGTATTTGTGCTGTCAGCAACATCAACTAATTGTAATTTCTAAAATATTAATAAACTACATTCATTTTAAAAGAATCAGCGCTGCATTTAAGTTATTTTAAAGCAAGACTAAAATGTTAACTCCTCCTTTTGTGTATTGCTTATGGATTGCAGAAATGCAATAGTCACCTTGTTACCTCATCATACTAGGCCAAAAAAGCAGGCAATATGAAGCTGTATTCTTCTGACACTTCCATAACATTTGTACTTTTGCTTTTCCTGTAGTGAGATCTGAATTTTTTATGCTGGAGGAAGTATTGACATGTCCCTGACTTCTAATTTCCCTGATTAAACTGTAATCTTCCTAAAAGCCTGTGTGAATTAGAGTTAGGTCATTATTTCAGCTTGAGAAAGACAGCGAATATCTGCTTTCAGCAGAAGTGATTGCTCGGAGGTGTGCCGAGCGTTGAAGATGCACAGCGACACAGCTGGAATATGAATAGCTAAGCATTTCAGGTTCATCACTGCCCTAATGAAAGATGTTAAACCCACACTGTTAGGATTGTGGCCTGTGTTTGCCCCCGAGGGCCTCAGGTGAAGCCTCATGCAGGAATGGGATGTTCTGTGGGGCCGCAGGGACACGCAGCACCCTGACCTTGTGTGTAATGAGCGTCCTGTGATAGATCGCTGTGCCAGTGCATTCACTCGCCTCTCTGTGGGCCTGTACGATTTCCCAGACACTGATAGATTGTGCTTTGTTTTTCCTCACACCTCTACAGCGCAATTAATCTTGGCCGAGTCCATCTCCAAGCCTGACTCCAGAACAGCAGACGCACAGCTCCAGCCAGAGGGTGATAAACTCGCACGCTAGGGGTAAATGCACCGCGCCCCCCACAAATATCACAAAGAAGATGTTAAAATGCATGGCTCTGCTAGCTTCCTTTACAAAACTAACAAACAAACAAACAAAGCTCAGTGTCCTGGCTGGCAAAAATATATTAAAGGTATGTTTATGCAGTACCATTTTTAGCTTAAAATGCAAACCTTTGTGTTTATGCAACATTGGCATTTTATGGGGCCAGAAAATGCAACTCTTTTGAAAATGTTCAACATTTTTAAAACAATGCTGTTATAGTCTACTTCAAAAGGCAAACTTGTAAACATAGTGCAGTTATGCACGAGTGTATTCTGCGTTAGTCTACAGGTATGCATGAGTACTTGACAACCACATCACTGGTTGACTAGAGAACTGTATGTGCGCACACACCTAGGGCTCTATTTTAACGGTCTACGCGCAAAGTCTAAATCAGATGGTGCAAAACCATTAAGAGCGTGTGCGAATCCACTTTTCCTATTTTAGGGATGGAAAAATACGGCCTGCGCCCCAGCGCATGGTCTACCAGGGTTGTGCTTATTCTCTTAATGAGTTAGGGGGGTATTTTGAGTATAACGTGAATTAAACCATCTCCAATTCTCTTTAAGATTCAGTTGCGTCGTGCCATGGCGCATTTGCTATTTACATGGCATTTGCTTAAAACAGACCATTTATATTTATGTAGAAAATACTAATTTTTGTAACATTTTAATCCTTAATTTTTTTTTCATAGCTAAAGATATTTGTGTATTGCTGTACATGCTGTGTGTATTAGGCAATAAGCGTTTTGGACCCCCATAGGCACATAACTAACGCACTCTGCACTGGACTTTAGACCTGCGCTGTACTTTTTTTTGTTGTTGGTCAATGGCACAGTCTATTTCAGTTCCTCAAAATAGCAACACGCCAACAATGTGCCTTTACACAACTCTTTTCTAGACCGGCACACCCATGAGTCCACAAAGTGGCGCAAATGGATTTGCTATTTAAACAATGCAAATGGTGCAAAATGTGAAAATGACAGTTGTGTTGGTCTGAAAATAGCAACATATCACACCCTACACGCCTTGCATCTTATTGCGCCGGGTCTATGATAGGGCCCATAGTGTTTCTTTGCAAGGTGACATCGCCAATTATTGGCCTGAAATGCACAGCACAATACAGATATGTTTATTATTCAATGGCTGTTTTCTGACAAAAGAAGAAAACTTAATGACAATAATTCTATTTTAAATTTGATAGAAATATTCTCAGACCTTTGTAAAATCTAGCAAATATTAACATTTTACTCAAATCTGTGCCTAATGAGTTCAGTACGTGCAGAAAAACTGTTTGACTGTTAATTTGTTTAAACTTTTCTTAGCTATATTGTTGACATGTTGCACTATCATAAATGTCTGCTTTTCTCTTAATTTATTGAAAAATGTAAAAACTAAATCTCATCGACCCTAAGCTTTTGCTGCTGGTGTACATTTAACCTATTTTTTTGCAAACTATGATTCATGATGCTTTTTCCCTCTTTTTTTAACCACCGGTTAGCATGGTCCGCTTAGCCACTGCTGACTGATGTGGTAAATGCATAACATGGTTTTAAATAATTTTCCAAACTGACAAACTAGAGCAACTGTTTCATCTTCTCTAACAGATTATTATTATTTTATTTTAGAAAACAAATTTATTGTCCTTTGGTTGCCCAGTGATTAATCTCACTGTATTTTCAGCTCAGGCGATTGGCTGCGAAACGGAGCATCCGTGAGCGGAGGAAACCATCTAGTGTGCCAGCAGAGCAGCTGAATTTGAGATGAATGGGAATGCTAACATGGCTTTCTCCAGGTATTATAAACCTCCCGGGTCACAGATGTGTGTCGGTCTTTCAGGGATCATCTGCTAGATTGATCCAAAGGCCACCAGCTGTCTTCAGGTGAAATCCAAATGGCATCTATGAGTGCTTTAGTACTATAACTAAGTGGAAATATTTTTAATATGATATATGCATTCACTTGGATTCATTTCATTTCAGAAATGCCTTTAGCATGTAATCTCACTCTTTCAGAAATAATATTACACTATATGAAGTATCAACTAACAACACTTACTACAGACATTCGTCTCTAATGCCATTTTCATTACTCCAGTTTATTAACTGCATCTTTGGATGAGAGGTGGCAGTGTTACAGTGGTCAGATGTGATGTTTAATCCTTGAGATGAGGGTATAGCAGAACTGTGAAAACCCCAGAAGACAAACTTGTTTGTCAAATCTCTGCAGCCTTCTGTCTGTGTGCAGAGAGGAAACGTCTGCTTTTCATATGAACGCTGAGCTTTGGACAGCCTGCAGAGAAAAGCATATCTGACTGAGTGGATTCAGATTAAATCCAACCATGTGGGGTTTCCCTTTCATGGAGAGATGGGTAATGAGAGGACAAAAAAGACCACAGCAATCACCAACCAGGATAAACAGCTCTAAGGTTTATAATATGGGATTATTGTTTTATTATAATTTCCAGATTAAGACAATTACACTATATTTTAAGACATTAAATATATAATGAAGGTATATTGTTATATATATTAAAGTCAGTCATATGAGCTGTTTTTATTTTGATATTATAAACAATTCCAAGTTTTTAAAATTTTTTTTCAAACAAACCAAATTAAATGAGTTAACCCAAATTCCATCATCATGATGGTCATAGATATTTATTAATATTCATTCATTCATTCATTTTCTTTTCAGCTTAGTCCCTTTATTAATCTGGGGTCGCCACAGCGGAATGAACCGCCAACTTATCCAGCATATGTTTTACACAGCGGATGCCCTTCCAGCTGCAACCCATCACTGGGAAACATCCATACACACTCATACACTACGGACAATTTAGCTTACCCAATTCACCTATAGCGCATGTGTTTGGACTTGTGGGGGAAACCGGAGCACCCGGAGGAAACCCACGCCAACACAGGGAGAACATGCAAACTCCACACAGAAACGCCAACTGACCCAGCCGAGGCTCGAACCAGCGACCTTCTTGCTGTGAGGTGATTGTGCTACCCACTGCGCCACCGCGTCGCCTTTATTAATATTATATTATTATATTATAATATTAATAAAAAATAAGCTTATATATATATATTTTTTTTTTTTTGTTTTGTTTTCTTTGTTTATATATATATATATATATTATTTTAGGTTTAACTGTTTAGGTTTAATTGTTTATTTTAACTTAAGTTCAAAGTTTTTATTTATTTTATTTATGAGTTTTTATTATTTTATTTATTTATAAGTTTGTGCTTATTTCTATTTGTACTGTTTTTATTTTGAGTTTCATTGCGTCTTACTTGCTGAGACAACAGTAAAAAACAATCTAATCTTATAAAATCTGAAATAAATTCTATTAAATATACCTAATACTTTATTGTATTGCATTTGAGGTCTATTAAAGTTAACACAAAAAAAACTCATTTAGTTTTAAAATAACCCAGTCATAAATTACAGTTTTAAATGAATAAAAATCTACACTAGTATTCCAAAACCTGCTTCTATAGTTTGCTCTATTAGCGTTCCATTTGCCAAGTGTCAGGAACGGATTCATTTTATTTTATGCCCACAAGAAGACTTGACTAACATGAGATCGTGTTAATAATAATAGAAGTTTCATTTAGGGGTAAATATCTTTTAAAATCACTGTTTAGTGTCCAGTTGCATTTAGGAGTGTGTAAAAAAGAACCCACGTGTAGAATTGATTGCATCGCCCTCTGGTGGCCGCACGAGGAGGAGTTGATCACGTGTTAACTTGATCTTTTCCTGTTTAATGCTTTTAACCACTGTGAGGAATGTGAGCTGACACTTCCTTTGTCTGCCTTAATATGAGTATACCACACAACCTTGCAGAAAGCTTAACAGCATTTGCAGCAGTCCTCATTTAATCCAGACGGTCGCTGTCACTTGGTTTATGCCCCCTGCTTTTTTAAAAATCAGAAACAATGGTTGTTTGTGTTGCGTAGACTGATGTGATTCCTTTCTTCAGACGCATCACGTGACTGCATTGAAACTAGTCTGAGTGAGCCCTCTAGTGGTTAAAATACAACTGACAAGAGAAGAGCATGAGATGATGGTACGCATTTGCAGTGTTGACTAAAATGTGATAATACGGTTTTACAGCCCCCCCAGAGCTACAGTATAGTGTTTTGTTGTAGGGATAAACGTGTCTAAGCTTGTCTCCCATTGTTTAGTCGGTCTGACACATGTCGTGACACTAATTTTGTTTTATTAGATTTTTTTGTAATTTAATGTAGTGATATTGTTTATTATGGTTATACTTATTTATTATTATAGCATTTGTTTTTTTTCATTTACCAATTTAAATACATGAATATTATACATCTTATTGTATTAAACCCTTTTTTTTTCTTTGTATTGCTAACTATATATAATTTTTATTTGAGTATTTATTATTATTTCAGTGTTTTCTTATATCATGTTTGATTTAATTCTATTTCACTCTGTATTTATTTTATTTTATTTTAGCACTGGAAAGACGATTTAATCTAAAATGGGATCCTAATAATGGGAATGTCTAAATGAACTGATAAAAAATAAAAAAATAAAAAATATGATTTGATTAATTTACATTTAAATAATAATAATTATAATGGCAGTGCAGTGGGTAGCGCTGTCGCCTCACAGCAAGAAGGTCGCTGACTCGAGCCTCGGCTGGGTCAGTTGGCATTTCTGTGTGGAGTTTGTATGTTCTACTCGTGTTTCCTCCGGGTGCTCCGGTTTCCCCCACAAGTCCAAAGACATGAGCTATAGATGAATTGAATAAACTAAATTTGCTGTAGTGTATGTGTATGAATGAGTGTGTATGGGTGTTTCCCATTACTAGGTTGCAGATGGAAGGGTATCGGCTGTGTAAAACATATGCTGGATAAGTTGACGGTTCATTCCGCTGTGGTGACCCATAATGAATAAAGAAACTAAGCTGAAGAAAAGTGAATGAATGAATGACGTTTTATTGGTTAAATTGGGTAGAAGTAACTCTTTAAAGGGATAGTTCACCAAAAAATGAAAATGTGCTCACAATTTAAATTAAACAATTAAACCTTTATGAGTTTCTTTCTTCTGTTGAACGCTAAAGAAGAACTGTCCTTTCAAGTTAATAATTGCAGGTTACCACTTCTCACACGGCACCTTTATGTATGCGTGTTTTTAAGGATCTGTTCCAGAATGTGCTTCTCATGATTTTGTGCAGATGTTAGTGCAGTGTAAACCTTGTTAATCCAGCTCGCTCATATCCCACCAGTCTTTGAAGGCAGGTGTGTCAATATTGGAATTTGCTTTTGCCTTGGGTTTTCTTCCAGTACATTGAACAGCAACTATCACAGACAATAGATTCACACTCAAAGAATACCATTCCTCCCACCCCCACCCTATATCTGCATCAAAAAAATAACGTTGTCAACAACTGCAAGCAAAACTCACGATTCACGAACATAAAACCCTTCTAGAAATGAAAGAGATGAACAGCGGATACAAATAGCTGTGATAGAGCTCAATCAGTAAGTTGAAAGCTGCTTGTGTAAAGACTGATAATGTCTCCTCGGTTGACTAGACCACGAGTAAACACACCGGAGATGTGTGTACTTTGTGGTCAGTCATCATTTACCTCTATGTGGGAGGTTACGAGAGACAATCCTGCATTTTGAATTGAGACGAAGAATGAAAAACTCCCCATACACATTTACTGGCTTGCCATATATGATTTATCTTTGTGTTTAAATCATAGTTGTAGTATGCTTCTGTTTATGTGCATAAGTTAGTGTGTTTACATTGTGTCTCGGCCAGTGGGAAGAAGTCAGTACGTGCTGCTGCTGCTCTATATGCGGCTGGCAGTGGGAGTGTGTGAATTTGTGTGACGTGAGTGTGTTTTTACTGGGTTTTCCCAGTTTTCCCTGGCTGGCTGATTTGATTTGATATTGGACGGTTTGTGCTGTGTGAGCAGAGTGCTTGGGGGAGGATTGGGTCTGTAATGAGAAAGTGGTGCGGGTCGGCTGTGTAAAACTGCTCCTGATGGGTCTCCTCAGCACATTTAATGAGGCCTGGGCTCCCTGTGTTCCCTAGACGACACGACTCCCTGCAAAACCTGGAGAGGAAGCGTGTCCTGCTGAGCCACAATCCACTCTCTGACTCACCGCCTGGCCGTACAGATATAGTGGGATGGTCGTACTGTAACTGATATTTTTTTATGGTAGGCGTGTGGGGGGGTTGCATTTAAATTTGGCTTTATTACGGATATATGCTGGAGGAGGCTCTGGATGACTGTTTTCTCTGTAGAAACTGGTCTGTTCAATGGTGTGAAAGTGAAATATGCCTGGGATAGTTGAGTGAAATTGCATGATTAGTCCTCTGGTGTGTTGGAACAGAAGTGTATTATTTGCAGCTCGCAAATATAAATGGCTATAAAATCTTTACAAAAAAGAAAAGAAAATATTTCTCAGTATTTTTTGACTGATGATTATGGCGGTATCACATTTTCTTGTTGAAATTAATTGATGAAGATTTTATCACGGTGTCACAAAATTAACCTAAGCTAAAAAAAAGTTACTTTAACAGGTATAATAACCAGAAGTAATTCTTGTATATACATGTTCAGAGTAAAAGTTTCAACTAAATTAAATAGCAATAAACAATTAATATAAATAAGTAACATAAAGTACAATTGGAAACGATTTACAATAAGTCGCATTAGTAAGCGTTAGTTAATGGATTAAAATCAACAGTGAGAAAAAGCCAGATTTGTTACAGTTATTATGCTATTATTAGTTTTAAAATACAAATGAATTGAATGAGTTATTAACTACATTTAATAAAAGGATTACAACTTTGATTTGAATGTGTTATTAAACATTACCTAAGAAATGAATGTCACCTAAGATTAATAAAAGCTTTTATAATTTTGTTGTATTCTTTAAAAACACTCTAAAGAGAAGAAACAATTATTGACAGTATTTTGTCAACGATATCAATACTTTTTTTTGCTGAGTGTGTTTCAGTGCCGTTACCTTGGCTGGCTTGAGCCTGTCATGTCTCATGTATAAATAACACGACACTAAAACTGCCTGGCAACTGCAAGTCTCTTTCATAATGAGTGAATCAATGAATCATTCATTAAAATATTTCATTTAAAATGGCTGATTCATTTAGACAACATCCAGGCGACATGCTGCATCCAAAGTTGTGTACTATGAAAAAAGTATGTCTCCTTTATAATGAATATGAGTTTACATATTACTACCTGACATCAGCATCTTGCATTTGTCAGCATCACATGATATGACTTACCACAGTGTCCATTCATGAATCTTTTCCTGAAGCCTCGTTGGATATTAAAGCGTCCATCAAATGCACGCTTAATAAATCTTGCTAGAGGCAGTAGGTCATTCAGGTACTTCTGGCCTATTGTTTTTTTAATAGCATTTTGACACATAGGGCTGGGCAATATGACAAAAATCTCAAGTCATCTCATATCCTCATAACGATGCATATCAGAATATTCAATCAATTCAGTTGAATAAAATTGAATCAATTAAGTGTTTATATACATTGACCACATGGAAAGAATTATTTCTTTGTTTAAATTATATACTAGTATAAAATATATATAATATCTACTCATTCATACACTCAAAAAAAGAGATTTTGGGGGGGAAAGTTAATTGTTTTATCTTCAATCCACTTAAATTTGTTACTTTAACTTAATTGATTTGTGTTGGGACAGCATAAATACATTGTGTGGAATGCTGCATTTTTTACAGTGTATGCAGTGCTCAGCATATATGAGTACATATGAGTATTTTGAAAATGAATATTTTCATCCATTTCTCAGTGAATATAGGCAATGTATTTTGGTGCATTTAAACAAAACAGATTCATTAAACATACATTCATTCATTCATTCATTTTCATTTCGGCTTAGTCCCTTTATTAATCTGGGGTCGCCACAGCGGAATGAACCGCCAACTTATCCAGCATATGTTTTACGCAGCGGATGCCCTTCCAGCTGCAACCCATCTCTGGGAAACATCCACACACACCCATTCACACTCATACACTACGGACAATTTAGCCTACCCAATTCACCTATACCGCATGTCTTTGGACTTGTGGGGGAAACCGGAGCACCCGGAGGAAACCCACGCCAACACGGGGAGAACATGCAAACCTACAAAATTTCAACAAAAATTTACTTTTTTTTTTGCTTCTCTTGATTTTTCATCTTTTTAAAATTTGTAGTTAATATTTTTCTGTAGCATAAATTGGGCAGCGCGGTGGCGCAGTGGTTAGCGCTGTCATCTCACAGCAAGAAGGTCATTGGTTCGAGCCTCGGCAGGGTCAATTGAAATTTGTCTGTGGAGTTTGCATGTTCTCCCAGTGTTGCCGTGGGTTTCCCCCACAGTCCAAAGACATGCGCTATAGGGAAATTGGGTAAGCTAAATTGTCCGTAGTGTATATGTGTAAATGAGAGTGTGTGGGTGTTTCTCAGTAATAAGTTGCAGCTGTAAGGGCATACGCTGCATAAAACATACACTGGATAAGTTGGCGGTTCATTCCGCTGTGATGGCCTCTGATTAATAAAGGGACTAAGCCGAAAAGAAAATGAATGAATGAATAAACATATGTTTGGGTGTACTAGTTTTTGGACCATAAGTTATTGTGTTAGATGAGCTCCAGATTTGGCTTCAGTACTGACTAGTCTAATGTATATGCACAATTATAATATTGTATAGTCTCCTAATAAAAATATGAAATTAAAAGATAGATGTGTGAGGGGTGCACTTGTATATGCTGAGCACTGTATGATCATATTTCTCAGGAAAACTTTAGGGCAAATGTTTGATCAAAAATGTAAAAATATAAAATAAATATGAATAAAATATAAAACACTTTTCAAAAACAAATGATTACAGGCCCAACATAAAATACAGCTAAATAATGCAAAATATAAACAATCTACTCGTAAGATCGCAACTTTCTTACGATGTTGTTATTCATGTTTCTGTCTGTATTCCCTTAAGGGCGTGTAATATTGTGCTTATATAAATTATGAAAAAGTATTACAGTAAACAATGTATTTTGTGGGACCACTATATAAACAATAGAGCAAAACATGAAATGATAGACTTTTTATATTGTCCATAATATATTTATTGTCATATTGAATAGCCCTACTTACTGTTATTCATATACTATATGTAGAAGAGAAATATGTCATTTTGAATGTTGTCTTTATATATGGATCATTGAATCATTGGCTAACTTGATTCATTCAGTCCGGAATAAAACAGGAACACAGTTATTCTTATGAGGTTTTGATTTGATTGGGGCAATTAAATATTCATTCATTCATTTTCATTTCGGCTTAGTCCCTTTATTAATCTGGGGTCCCCACAGCGGAATGAACCGCCAACTTATCCAGCATATGTTTTACGCAGCGGATGCCCTTCCAACTGCAACCCATCACTGGGAAACATCCATACACACCCATTCACACACATACACTACGGACAATTTAGCTTATCCAACTCACCTATACCACATGTCTTTGGAGTTGTGGGGGAAACCGGAGCACCCGGAGGAAACCCACGCCAACACGGAGAGAACATGCAAACTCCACACAGAAACGCCAACTGACCCAGCCGAGGCTCGAACCAGCGACCTTCTTGCTGTGAGGCGAACGTGCTACCCACTGCGCCACCGTAAGGCCCACAATAAAATATTATTGGTAAAATGGCATGTAATATTACTCATATTATATTAGATCAGTGAAACAGCATTGCTTATGTTCACAATACACTACAAACTCAACCAGGCTTCACACCATTGGGTGGGAATCATTTGAATTAGGGATTCAAATGTTTACATTCTCAGAAGAAAACGGGTGTTTGAGGGAGTCCAGGAACAGTGCATGCTTACTGATATAGAGAGACTCCATCTGGAGTGGACTTTGTGCTTTGTACAAACTTTAAATTGCAAAAATGCGATATAATTTGCAATTAAATTTTTAACACAAACACTTATGTGCTCCCCCCACCCCTCTTTTCCCTTCTTATATTTTATAGTTGTCATTATTTATCATACAAAAATGTTTAAGCACCTTGTATGCTCTGACAGATTTAAATTTTTTTCAGATTTTTCTTCCTAAATATATATATATTTTTATTTTTTTTATTATTATTTTTTTATTTATTTATTATTTATTTTTTTATTCCTAAATAATTATCCTAATTATAATTTTTTTTTAAATTCTTTTATCGATTTGGTATTTTTCAATGACGCCAACAAATCAGTTGCACACTGTAATATAACAAATTTGTATTGCATTTGAAACGTATATATTGCGTATATAAATCTGCATAGGCTCTTTTATATAAATATAGTCAAGTTCAAGTCAAGTTGGCTTTATTGTCATTTCAACAATATACAGTGCAGTACACAGTGAAATGAAACAATGTTCCTCCAGGACCAAGGTGCTACATCGAACAACATAAATTGACAACATAACACAGGACGGTGCACTACTATAAAAATTTAGAAGAATGAAACAAGATGAGATAAATTAAAAATAAATAAGCATCAGAGCGCATGTAAAGCATATAAAACTGAATATACGTTTTTATTTGATATTTTTTTAGTTAAATCCTCTCTTGGCCAGATTTCTTTGTGACTGAATTTGTAGGCCAGAGTTCACCAAACTTGAACTGAAAATCTCTTTGCCGTCTTGTGTATTCACATAATAAATATTGGAAGTTAACTGAACCTGAAGTCCATATTATTTTGGATTTCATTTTATACGGTATTCTTTATCCTTTTATCTCTCATAAAGTAGCAATAGTTGATCAAATAATTGAATGTTGTTGAAGTAGCTGCCAGTTTTGCGTAATGCTGCTGTTTGGCCACCAGAAGGCATCATATCCAAAGAAAGTAGCAGTGGAGATGTGTGAGAGGTGTTGAGCTCACCTCCTACATGCACACACACACACACACACACACACACACACAGCTTCAGTTCACCACAAAGCGAGCTTCTGTCCTCAACTGCACTCTGACCTGCACTTACTTTTCCTACAAGAGCTACAGTTTCTCATTTACATTTCACGTATTATATTTCTTATTACCTATTGTATATTAGCACCTTTTTAAACCAAAAAATGACTTTATTCGCAACAGTTCATTTATTGTCAATTTAATGATAGAAAAAAAGTCATATAGAATCAATTTTAGTGAAATGTATTTTGAGAAATGTGCAACATGTGGTTACACACTTTAATGGCTGTGTGAGTTTTTCTTAAGTCACAGATAGACTCTCTGGCGGGCAGATTACTTTCACCCTTTATCACTAGGTGGTGCTAAAGGTGCATGCAGCGTCCTCATCAGCGTGATTATTGTTATGAATGTCGAACGTCAGTGTTTAAATGATGCTTGCTCCCTTTTTTTCCTGATTACAACAGTTAGTGTGCATGTAACTCATTACAGCTGATCATTTGCTGGACATCAGTGCAGTCATTACGCTTGTTGTCATTAACGGTTATGTTCTTGCTGGAAACTGTCTTAGTATTGCTGAAAATGATGTGAGGACCTCATGAAGAGTTATAGAATGTCCAACAGGTGCAGGCCCTGGTCATATATGCTAATGATGACAAGCTGTTAACAGAGTTTTTAACAGTGAATATGGCTGCACATAATGCTTCCCAAATAGATTGCTCTAAAAGTATATACAATATGGGTCCATGGAAAAATCCAGAATTTTGTGATCAAGTCAGCAATGTTGGTACAGGTTTTGACTGCACTCCGATTTCCAAGTTAATTCCTCAGGTTTAAGGGTAATGTAGTATTTCACTATAATTCTGAAGAATTAACTTTTAATAGTAATAATGAGGGGGCCTCACAGCAAGAAGGTCGCTGGTTCAAGTCCCAGCTGGTCCAGTTGAGATTTCTGTGTGGAGTTTGCTTGTTTTCTAATTGGGTAAACAAAATTGTTGTAGTGGGTATGTGTGTGTGTGAATGTGAGAGTGTATGGGTATTTCCCAGTGTTGGGTTGCAGCTGGAAGGGCATCCGCTGCATAAAACATGTGCCGGAATAGTTGGTGGTTCATTCGGCTGTGGCGACCCTTGATAAATAAGGGACTAAGCCGAAGGAATATTAATGAATAATAATAATGAGGACGATGATGATGAGTAATAATATTAATAGTTTATTGTTTAAACCATGAGTTCAATTGTTAATTCAGCTTCATTACATATTTTTATAAATGAGAATTTAATTATAATAATAATGCTGCTGCTATTATTATTATTATTATTATTGTTGTTGTTGTTATTATTATTATTAGGGACCGAGCACCGGAACGGTGCGTAGGCCCTATTGGAATTCTTCTTCTTCTTCTTCTTCTTCTTCTTCTTCTTCTTCTTCTTCTT